>VXBB01014818.1:594927-608531 GCA_013399915.1 Illadopsis cleaveri
AACACAACAATTGGAAAGGTGGGTACTTGAGCACCTGGTCAAATGGGAGGACATCTTCTTTTAGGTCTTTCAGGGTGATTGACAATGTTTTCCTCAGGGTGATACCACAGGGAATTGGGGATGGGAGGTTGAAAGGGATATACCAAAACAACAAATAAACAAAAAACATATACAACTTTGAAAAACCCTAATTATGCACAGCAACAGCTGAGGAATGTCATTGTCTTAGCTGTCAGTTTTGTGGTTGGGATGTCTGCCTTGAAGCTGTGAGTTTGGACTCGTCTTAAGCTGAAGAGAGCCTAGAATCCAACTCTTCATTTGTTGATGGACAATCTTGGCTGATAAGTAAACCTACTTCCGCCATGCCTTTTGCTTGGGCACATATGACTGAACATGTAATTCATCTGTGATTAAGTATTTCTTCTCCACTGATTTCTCCAATGAAGTCATGATACTTTTTGCGTCTGAATTGATTCACCTGGCAAGAGATTGTGGTACCAGTGCCCTCATTAGTGGACTCTTATGGAGTCATTGCAAAGGAATCTCTGGAGGAAAGGAACAAATTATTCAGGAACACACATTTTAAAGTATGTGAAATAAAGGAAAAAGAAATCAGGAAATTACTAAATGCATCTCACTTGGCAACGTGACTTTGTTTTAGTACAAAGTCTTCAGACTACCTGCGGTGGTTCTCTTGTAGGTTATTTAGAATCATTACTCTGTTTCAAATCAGGTAAAAATGCTTTTGAAGTATTACTTACCATCTTTCCAATCTTTGTTATTTGAGTGTCACAAAAGAGAGACAAAAAGAGATGCTGGTAGTTTTTTCCATTATGTAGGTATCACAGTCCTTTGATTTATTCTATTAATTTCTGTAAACTTAAAAAAAAAAAAAAAAAGTTTGGCAAAAAGAAAGGGAAGTATATTTTATAGTACAGTTGCAAAAATGTCCCTGTCCCACAGTATCTATGGCATGGTGCAGTGGTAACTTAAAGCAGATGTTGTTTTTGCTTGACAGGAAAGTGGCAGCCTGGATAGCCTCAAAAGTAGATTGTGTCTGATAATAACTTAGCACTTAAGCTTTCGGTGCTGGCCTGTGTTTGTTTGGGTTTTGTTCGTTTTGGTTTTATATATGATCCTTTTCATACTTTTTTGTGTTTCTGAGAAGCAAAGGCACATACACAAGAGCTTAGAGAGGAAAGTTTCTTCCAGGCTTGTGAGGATTGCTGAGTGGCAGAGCTTGTTACACGGCTTTTGGAGGTGCTTGTTCTGCTTTTGCATTGGCTCATATTCCTGCAGCTGCATTGCATTACTGCAGTTAACTTACTGTTCAACTCCTAGGGCTGCTGTTCCTTTCCTTGTAAAGTTGTGTAACCTAAAGAATATCTTTATCTTTGATAAGGCATCTTTTGAGAGACTAAGAATGACCTACTAGAAAGATGGTGCTTGGATAGGGAGATTATTTTCTACAAATTTCCCAATGTCAGTGGATACTGATACAATTGTAATACTAGTGAGAAATTGTACAGTTCTGTTAGAATGTTACATCCAAGCTTCAAAACCCCTTGTCTCTGAGGTGAGAAAAATCTAAACTGAGTCAAGAAATTTTTGGGAGTAGGTAGATCCTACAGAAGTTCTGGGTGAAAGCAAGGTACTCACCTATTACAAGGTATGTTAATAGAAAAGTGGGAGGGAAGCAGTTACAGAGAAGGAACTGAGAACTGAAGAGTTCACAAAAAAGTAGAGAGAGGAAGGGAGGAAAGGGTAAATGAAAAGCCTGAGCTCATGTGAGGCAAAAACTCACATGAGCTTCTGCTCACATGAATAAAATTCAAAACCTTTTGTTTAGCCAATAAGCTGCAATTTGAAGCTAAGTCCCTGTATGTGGCATCCTTCCATCATTCCAGGAGGAGCAGAACGGGTCCTGCAGTGTCCTCCCTGATCTTAACACTTAGAGAAATTCCAGGCCTTCCTGCCTCACCGAGAATAGTTCAGCTTTCTTCCATCGACATGGCCACCATCATCACTCACGGATGCCAGCCATGTCATGCATAAGATACAGTGAAGACACAAGAGCCTAGGTTATGACTTTTAGGGAGCAGAATCACTATGTGCAAGGTGTTAGATTCCTGTGGTATCAGACTGGGGATGAAATTTCACCTGAAGTGGCTGCAGGAGCTATGTGGCATCTAAATGCAAGCGCAAATGAAGTATCTGTGGTTGTCAAAGACACACTTTATGTATTGGCCCATCATGAGTCCTTGGATGTTTCAGCATGGAAGAAGTTGTGGAACTTGCTCTTCTGTGGACAGGTGATCACAAAGTCTTCATCTTAAGAATTTATGCTGAATTGAACTCTCTCCCCACCCCCAAAGCATGTTAAGGTGGAAACACTGACCAAAAAGGAAATAAGTAATTCATGTTTTAATACTTAGAACTCCTGACTGGTTTGAAGTAACAATGTGATGATTAGATTTTGTTATTTTCATCTCTAGCTCGTATTGCCTGCCAGTGTGTCTACGTGCCTTGGGGGTGGGGAGAGAGTCAAATTCCTGTGGAACAGATCATTGAATACACCTGGCATGACTATCTCAATACAGGCTTTGATATAAGTTTGTCACTGGAGCTTCTCTTGCAACTAGTAGAGTTTTTCTAGGATTGGCCTTTTTGCAGATCGGAAGTACAGCTCAAATCGTTGTGGCAGGTTGTGCCAGAGACAGGTATCTAGAACTACCAGTTATAACTTTTAAATTACACTGGGGACAATGTTAACTCTTCAAAAGGAGATCATAGACTCAAAATACCCCAACTCTGAAAATATTTTGACCTTGCTAGACTTGTTCACTGTAATACTGGCAGGCTGCCAAGTCTATGGGAGTGATTTTATGTACATTCATATGTAGTAGTGTCTTAGAAGGCCCATCAGTTAGTGAATCTACTGAATCCCTTACACTGTCTTTGACTCACACTGTGAGATTTTGTCTGACAGCAGGATAACTGCTTGTAGTTGGGTCTCAGCATTCAAGGCAGTAACATAATTTCCCTGGTTGTTGCTACGTGCAAGGAAACTACAAACCTTCTGAAACAATGCTCTTTCCAATAAGTACTTCCAGGATAATTCCTTTCCCTACTGATAACAATAAAACTTCATGAAACTTATGATCAGTTCTGACATGAGTTTCACATAAGATAGTAAAATATCACAATATTGTGATATTTTAAACATAGTAAGAACTTCTATTATCTGTTACCTTATGTGATCCAGAAGCCATCTAGAGAACTTGAAAAAGCAGTGTTAAAATGGTATAAATTTTTTATTACACCACATCATAAGTGTTTTCAGTTATTTACATGCTACTAACCCCCACTCCAGTTCTGCACTCTAAACAAGGATGCATTCACAGTGTTGTGCATGAATCTTTTAAGACTTCTGTTGGGAAGTTAGTGCCAGAAACTAAACATCACTTTTATCACACTAAAGGGACCTAAACCAGCTCTTCAATGAAAAGCTAAATAAATGACAAATCATTGGTTTTACTAGTCTGTATTCAGTTTATTTTAGTGGTCTATTTTTAATTACTTTTAGTAGTATTTTTAACTTTTCAATGTGCTTCTGAATTGTTACATGGGTATACTACCCTATAGTGGTCCCAGTACCTGTGGCTAAGCATCTGAAAATGTTTGAACATATATCTGGATTTATTTCAGTGAATCTTTGGCTTTCAGCTAGCAAACAACCCTAACAGGCTTTTTCAATATATCATATAGCTTTCAGACTATATGACTATTATCTAAATATTGTTAAATTATGCAGAGGGACATAACACCTGGTGCATTTATTTCTGTACTGACCTTTTTTTATAAGACCCTTGTTAAAGCAGTTAATGAACAAGAAAGATAATAAAAAGCATGTAAAAAGTCTGCAGACCAAATGGGATGAATAATGAAGTACCTCAGTGTATTCCATAAAGTTAAAATGTTGCAATATTTCCTGGTTAGTACCAGAAGCATGTCTAGGGACAGACTTAAAATCGAAATTTGGAGAGCAGAGCAGTAAAAGCTGTGATTTTCTCTTTCCATTGTGAGAGGTCAGAGTTCCATACAGTCATATTTGCATCGAAGGTTTTTGTCCAGTGCAAATCACTGCAATTCATTAAAGTTTCCCAGAGCATTTAATGAATGTGTGCATATCTAAACACTTCTTCTCTAGCTGAAATAGGATAAAAGACAGGACCTTTTGAGTTGCTGAACAGTTATGTAATTTTGGTTTTTGTTTACCACGTGCTTTTTTTTCACCCATCAAACTTTTGTTTTATTGTAAGTAATGTTAAGTCTACAGGAGGTAATTTTTAACATAAATTTCTGCCCAAATTTATGTGTTTCTTCCACTTGCTTACCTACAGGCAGACTGGTTTGATTGTAACATAAATACCAAGAACTAGCAGACTTAAGCTAGAGTAGCTTTCTTTGCTGTTTGCATTATGACCTGTCAAGCATCAAACCTGTCAAGTAACTGACTACAGAAAGTGAGACTATTTGTCAGTCTGTTTCTTTAGGAAGGGAGTCTGGAAAACTATTTTTCAACATGTAACACTGTTTAGAATATTAGCTTGCTGTGTGTAATTAGGCTAACATAATTTGGCATAATCTCACAAAGGGCATGTTTTTGAGGGCTTAGTAATGGATGTAGATCTTCCTCTGTCTGTTGAGACCTCTAAAAATCTGATTTATTAATGGTACTTTATTTAGGTTAAAATTATTCTAAGCATATGACCGAGAGAGATAAAGGGAAAAATATTTAGACAATTTTCTAATGCCTTGATCAAAATGAGCACTGTGGTTTGAGTTTTGTTTTGCTTTTCCACTGTCATGGAATGAGATCTCTTGTGTCAAATGTTAGGCTGTTTAAAACAATATTCTGGAGCCTGTAGCCAAGCACAGCTCCCTGCCCAGGTACAGAGCTCCGGCTCAGGGCAGAGCCAGTAACCATGGTTGGACTCCAAGGACAGCATGACTCTTATCTACTTCCTTTCCCACTGAACTCAGCTTTGTTCCGTTTTATCTGTGCTGTTGCTATGACTGAATATGGTAATGTGTTTATAAGTCTTTTACACCAAACCATGTGATAAAGCATATCCTCTTGACTGAATAGAAACTTAAGAGAGGAAAAAAAAAGAATCAATTTAGAAAGTTCAAAGGAGAGGGAGGGAAGGAGGCAGGCAGGCTTGACTAGGAGCAGAATATTGATTTCAGTTTCTTTCTAATCAAATCATATTGGTGAATAGGCCTCTAACATCACCACAACTCTAAAATTAGAAAAATCTAATATGAGTTTAATATGTAGGAACTGGCATTAAGAGAAAATTGGCAAGTAGCATTTATGTCTGTGCTTCTGAAGAAACCCTGTACATTTAGCTTGAATGTAAGATCAACACATGCCGTTTTCTGTTGATAATTTTTTTAAAACACTCTGAATTAAGATTTCAAGCTGCTTTAAAAAGATCATCAGGTTTATTGTTGTAATTATTGTAATAGAGTTGTATTATGGTTTAATAAAATTGCATGGGAAACTTCTGTATCCTGATTTAAATAGTTCTGTTATATTGTAATGGCCAAAGAACGTGGAGAACAAACTTACTTAGGTTGGGCAGCCTGTTGCTTCATAGGAAAAATTTACAAGGAGATAAGAGCAACAGTTTGACCATCGCTTGATAGAGGCTCTCCCAATTCCCTGTGGTTAGGTAAGAGAGGCAATGGCTTTCAACAAGCTGAAAATAACTCTTAAAAATACTCTAAAACATCTTCTATTGTTTTCATACACTTGGCACGGAAGTTGCTGGGTGAGCTCTGTGACTCAGTTTGTTGGACATGGATGATGAGTGTGTGGCAACTCAACCAAGCAGAAAAGCAATAGCCTGAGCTCCTGTTTCAGAAATGCTGCCCTGGTTTAGTTATTATGGATTACAGCTGTATAAGAATCTGAAGTACCCATGTACTTAATGAAGTTTTTTTTAGATATGGTATGAACAACTTCCTTTACCATCTCTGCTTAGACCATATAAGTAGCTTTACGTTTATCCACAGCACATGAAGCTTGCCAGCAGTGCTGAAAGAGATTCTTTAGTAAAACAGAGGTGTGTTTTAATACCTAACTTGAAGATGGTGGGGTTTTTCTTATGTGTTTATGGCAGTTGGCTTACCCATCATTATGGATTTAATAATGGATATTACTGAAGATGTAGCAGTTCTATTTTAAAATAGTATTTTAATAATTAAGCAATATCAGTTATTGTGTCAAGCATCCATGTAAACTGAAATGTTTGGATTCCATAAAATCATGTGCTTTAGAGTTCACAGTATCCAGACTAAACATTCATTGTTTGTGTCATAATATAAATTATAAATAATAATAGTAGTGATAACATAAATTATCACAACTATTTAAAAAGAAAAGTTGTTCTGGGATAGTCTTAAGAGCCTTATAGAAGGAGATACATGAAATTAAACTGTATTAACGCACAGATTGGCAATTTCTGTAACTCTTGGAAAGTATTCTACCAGGTAAAATAGATTCCAGATAAAAAAACCTGATCAAACTGATTTAAGATTAAAAGATGCAGCTGCTACTGTTAGTTGAGCAAAAGCAAAAAGAGAAAAAAATGCAAGAAAGAAGAAAGCGAAAACTAAGAGTATGAATAAGTACATAATTGTTAATGTAAATACTATTTCTATAGCAAGTTATACTTGTTTTTATTTATGTGAAGTTAACTGCACTACCATATTCTGATGACAATATTAAGGTTGCCTCTTGCAAAAAATCTTAGTGGTTCTCAATGAGAAGAATTGACAGGTTTTGTGTTTAGAGTCTAAATTGTGGCATCTGGCCATAGAAATGTCTTGGTCAAGTAAACCACTCTGAACTTTAATCATGTTTCTTAAAATGTTATTTGAAGAGTAATTTTATAATTTCCTGAGAGACATTATAGCCATGAAACATTTTTAGTATTGCCCTATTCAATTAAATAAACACCATCACATTCTTTTTAGTGCTAGAATGAAACACCTAAAATAATGATGTTGGGATCCAAATTAAATTGTGACTCTAAATGCATTGTAAAGGTTTTAATCCCCTCTGTACTCCTAGGGAGAGTTTGAACAAAATCAAAAAACCTAAGAGCCTTGAATATGAAGGATATGAAAACACTTATCCAAAGGCAAGAAAATGCAATAGGAGCAATACAGGCTGCAAAGCCATCTTTGCTTGCGACTTTCTTATGTGAGTGCATTGTTGGTGTTGCCTTTTCAGCCCTGCTGTCTCCTGAGATAGGTCTTTACTACATCTGTGCCAAATGGAATTAAATTGTGCATAAACATATTAATGAAGCAAAGAAGTTACATGAAGTTGGTCTATATCATTTTATATATCCTCTCAATTACAACAGATAGCAAGTTGGATAAGCAGATTTAATTTTTCTTCATTAAATTACTTTTATATTAGCAACATGGTTTTAACAGATTAAGAAATATCAAATTGAAGACAATTTTCCCTACTCAATCTATTCTGTTTTAAGCAACTTAATGTGCTGTGCAACTGTACAGTTTATGACCACTTTCCATTAGCCTGCTAAACAAAGTCACTACTGTTTCTTGCCTGTGCTTCTCATCTTGCAGTCCTGGCTTTGAGAATGGGTTTTGTGTTGGATGACAGAGAGGAAGGAGTGGGGGTTTTGTTTGGTTTTGGGTTAGTTTGTTTATTTATTTAGTTTATAAGCACTGAATTTATGACTAAAATTTTATGCATGATACACATTCTCCTGTATATTTACACTACCTGAGGAGATGTTCACCAAATGTGCCCTGTAGTTAAGAGTAGAAGGCAGTGAGCTTTGTAATGAACTTCTAGAATCAGCAGGACTTCCTTCTGCAGGAGTTCACTCTACCCTTGACATTTTAGTTCTGGTAAAACAGAAATAAATGTATTTTCAGTTTGCAAACATCTCTTAGGGGAAAAGTCTGCTTTCACTTGCTAGTACTACCATGGCAAAACATAATGGTTGCTACACAGGCATCTTCAAAATGACATCAGAGGATTTGTACCATAGAGTAAAAATTTAGTGAATCCTCATTAAAGGCCATTGTTTAAAAATAGTTTTTTTCTTTAACCATAAAGCTTTTTAAAACTGTGATTTAACAGTCTCATTACAAGTAATATGGTGACATAAGAATAATAATTTAACCTAGTTTATCTTCCAAAATCATCTGAATTGATTTCTCTAAGTTATTCAGTTTAATAAAACTCACCAATCAGGGAAGTGTGTTCTCAGAATAGGAATATTTTTAAGACTAGATAAAAATTTCATTGTAGGGTTTCATTTCTCACTAATTGGGTGAATCTTATTGATGTTCTTTTCAGTTAGACAAGTCTTTTGAATTTTGGGTTTTTGATTAATAGATGTTATGTTGCTTATGGAACTTATCTACAACAGAGTTTCTTTTATGGGTTGAGATATTTGTGTGATGTGTATTAGTGTTTAAAATATACAGTGTATACAAAAAGCTGAAAGGAAAAATGGAGTATGAAGGTGACTCATGACTATGTACAAATAGTGGATTAATTCTATAAAATCGATACAGTCTTAGCTGAATTTTGTTCAGAGAGAACAGACGGACTGAAAAGTTTCTTACATTTTTTAAAAGACAACTCTAATCACTTATGGGAGTGAGTTATGCTAGTACCAGGCCACAAACATTTAAAAAGATTATATGAGAAACTTCAGCATCGTGTGCACAAGAGAACATTTTTCTGGAGGGTGCAAAAAGCACTGGCTGAAGTACTACTTTGATGTATTGTTATAATGTGCACATGGAGCCTCTTTGAAAAAGAGGATTCAGGGACATCTGCTTGCAGAGGCACACTCATCTTCATAAAGTCTTCTGTTTGGATCTTTTTACTGGAAAAGTTATCTTTTTTTATGATTTCAGATTTGATTGTAACTATTTGAGTTGATCGTTAGGGTGTAACCTTAAAATACCACGCCAGGAGCAGGTTCTCCAGAAGGTGCACAGCTGCTGAAACGCTGCATGGATATGAGATTTTCTGTGGGCTAGTACTCACTTATATAATAACAATAACTTTATGGATATTTTACAAAATTATTTTAAAAGCATATCTTTACACGTGTATATTTACATAAATAACGAGAGTAAACATATAAATAATATCTGAAGACTTTCTCCACAATGAGGGCAACTGTAGATCTGTTTATAAATGGAAAGCATCACTTGTCACCCACTTTAATGGCATAGTCAGAGCATAGTGTCTGCTTTTCAAAACAATATTATTTATATTCACTTTCATTTTCTTTCAGGAAGAATATATGCAAAGAGCAGGAAACTGTGGTTCTGTTGCCTAATGCTTTATATTGCCCCTTCAGTGAAAAAAACGGAAAATATTTCTGCTATTTAAAAAATAAATTTAAATAACAAAATGCTTTAAAGTTGTGTTGTTGTGATCCACAGGAGATTAAATCCATTGACTCTGCAGAGAATTTTGGTTCTTAATGCACTGCAATTATGATGTTTCCTCCAGGGCTAAGTCAGAGCAGTGTTAATCAGTTGTGTGTAGTGGCTTAAAATACCATTATTGCAGAGTGGTATTGAATAACAAATGACCTGCATAATATGCATCTGTGTGATTCAAATTTTAATTGTATTTATTTTTCCAAATGAAATAAGTTGTTTTTTAAAGTAGTCTTTTAAATAAATCTTTTCCTCTCTCTTTCTTTTCTGGGGCACTCTCTCTCTCTCTCTCTCTCTCTCTCTCTCTCTCTCTCTTTTTTTTTTTTTTTTTTCAGTTTTTGTAGATAATGAAGTATAGCCAAAGTTTTTTGATTTTTGGTGGCCCAATCTTCATGCAGTTCTCTGCCTTTGGGGTTATTTGTGGTTTGGATACAAATAGAAGTCTTGGATATCAGGTGTGGAGCCAAAACATGCACTCATATGTGTAATGTGGCAAATAGTGAAAGTGTACTTGTGTATATAAGTAATGAAGGTTTGATAAAATAAAGGTGCTTTGTCAAGAGATGTACTAGTTATTGTGGTGAGGTAAAAAAACTGCTTAGAAGTGTAATGTAGTAAAGCAGACTCTATCTTTTGATTAAACCTGTTATATTAAAAAATGAACTAAAATGCCTGGGTATAGGCGGAACTGCTGATGTAACAGATATGTATTTTTGAGACAACTTTATCAGCCCAGCATGGAGAGATGCAGGGCAGGGGGGAAAGGAAGACGCAGGCAGCCTCTTTAATCAGAGCAACTCAGTTCACGTACAGGACAAGATGTGATTGTTTATATGCTCAGGATGTGGTGCTGCAGCATTAACGCAAATGAAAAGATCCTATGCCTGATGGAGCTATTGTTCTTTTGTTTATAAACGGAAGTTTTGCGATGGTTTAAACAAACAAAATCCCCGAGTCTTGAGTCTTTTGCCTGTGATAGCCAGTCTATATGGATTTAGAGTGATTTGTGTCTCAGTGGTAATACTTTCAAAGTTCCCTTCTACTATAAAGCCTTAATGTTCCTGTTACAAAATAGGTTTTACGTAATGTTGCCAGCTCAAAGCAATAAATGTCATGAATTAGACTAAAATCAGTGTTGAGCTGTGGGATTTTTGTAGGTCTGTAAATTACATATTTAAAATTTCCTTAAAGTTGTCTTTGTTTTGGGGCATGGAGGACATGGTTGGTTGTTGACTATGAAGTTAGATGTGAGAGTTATTTCTCTGTGACTGAAGGCAAGAAACTTCATAGTATTTCCTGGAATTCTCTTGTATGATTGTACAGTTCCAGGAGCTGGGATTTCAGAAAATGCTTAGACTATATGAATAGCAATGAAATTGAATTGACTGTGAAACAGAAAGAACCAGGTGGAGGGAGAAGGTGACCTGTTGCAACTTTATCAGTGTGGAATAGTTTGTGATGAGAAGTTAGACAATGCAGTGATACAAAGGAAAGCACACTCTAAATCAGAAGTGGTGAGAGATGAAAAGCATATGCTGTAACTATGAGAAGTGATTAGTCATAGCAGGTATGTAGCTGGCTTTTTATCTAATTCTCATTCATGGAACAGGATTTAGTAATTGAAAATGTATAGCAGACTGACTTTTCACAGAATGTTTCACAATAGTATGGAAAATTTCATTGTTGCCGTCTGTTATAAATGAAAAGCGAAATCAGAGATTATTAACAACAATTTATTAAAACAATCCCATAACCAATTAGGAAAAAGCCACTATAAAAGGAACAACACCGGTGCGGGTGGTAGAGGGACAGTCTCCGAGAGACTGATCCGCCCTATTCACACTGCACTGTCTCCAGGGTCTGGTTTTTATAGGGTTTTTTGAATCCCCAGGCAAAGTTCCATGTGTGGTTCGGTATAGTGTTCATATGTAAGTCCGATTTGCCACCCTCTATTCAGGTTCTGAAAGGATTTCTTTGCAAGGATGAGGCTGCTGAATAGATTTCCTGGAACTCCTGATTGCCGTGTTCCTTGGCTCCAGATTCATATCAGGTGTTGATGGCCGGTAGGAGGCGGTGATCATGGGCCATCTCCTGTTCAGCCATTTCTTTTTGTTGTAAATGTTCCTTGGCCAGGCTTATTGTTTCACGAAGAATGGGTCTGATAAGTAAGTTTCTGTGCAGGACACACCTGTGCTTTCTTGGGTAATCACAGTCAAGTTACTAGTTTCTTGATTCATTTTACACTATATATTTCTAATACATGAATTTTTCTAAATCATATATCATATATGACACTGTCTATTCAGACATCTTTAGAAAAGGAAATCTTATTACTGAATGGGAGGGGAAGAAAAATCCATAAAAAGCTGGGAAGGGGAAAGGGAGAACACTTATTAGAAACACTAAAAGTAAATTGAACAATTAATCTAGAAGGAATACAAAATGTCTTGCATCATTCATCAGAACTATGTCACCCCTACGCTGTTTCATAGTGGTAGTACTTTGAGGCATTTGTGTCACGGGAAAGGCACTCTCCTTCATGGGGGAATAGGAATGCAGGCTTCCTATTAGCACTGCTTGATGGAACCACACATTTAGCACCTGGAGTTCCTCAGCAATTCCTTATATTGCTGTGTCAACCTGAGACAGAAGAACATGCATGTGAGTTACATTTATTTTGATCTGAGTTAGGAGAAGCTATTTTATTGACTTGTTTTTAATTAATGGTGCTTATCTAAAGAGGAGGACTGAACTGAAGCAAAATAGTTAACCAAGGGGTGTGGAATCTACCTTTTGCCTGCTTAAGAAACTTAAGCTTAGTAAATGCAAGTATTGGCTCATCACTATATTTTTCTAGTCAGGAGAGTGATTTTTATTCTTTTGTTCTTCACATAGCTGCTGGATAGTAAATGGAAAGTACCGCGCTTACTTTTATAGAGGCATGTTGTTTTCAATTTTCACTGTCTAGGCACAGAAGTTGTTTGTATTGGAAGCAGTTTGCTTATGTCAGTTTTGTGCAGCCAAAAAACTTGGAACTGGACTGAGTGTGAATTATGACACTGGAGACTTTTCAGTGATGCTCTTGGGTTGTGAAGGAGCTGGTTTTACCAGTGAAGGAGAAAACTTCCCCTATTGTTCTAATCTCCCATCGGTCTAATTTGAAATAGTACCATATCTAAATACTTATTTACACACAAGCTGTGACCTAGAAAATTTGGCTTTAGTTCAGTCCTTTAAATAGAAATTAGAAATGGTTCTTTCTGGGGTATTTCTGGTTTGAACTGAGCATGCCTATAGGATTTGAGGCAGACCAGCTTTTGTGTCAAGTTGACGGTTTGGGTCACAGGTTATGCATGAGTATTCAGCCTTGACCAGATTAGATCAAGAGAGTAAAAGTCTAGTCACACCAGAATTTCAGTGCCTGTGCTTTCTTGCAATCGCTTTCTACAGAGTTTGTTTTATAGCATTTTCAACATTGGGTGGGGTTTTTTTTTAATTTTGGCAGGTTTTTTCCACTTAAACTAAAATTGCAAGTACATGTATATGTGTCTTGAGATGCCTGTGGTTACAGTCTCAACTCTGTGGTGCTAATGAATTAAAATGCAGGGAAAGACAGGTGATCAGACTGACCCTGATGTTAAGAATGAATTCCTGATATTTTTTTCCACCAAGGACATGTGGGTGGTGAGACCTCGGTTCACCCCAGCTGCGTGGGGAGGGAATCCCCTGAGGGCTGCCAGAGGGCAAGACAGAACGCTGGGGCCGCAAAGGAGTGGAGCTGGAGTCCCCGTGGGTGCTTGCCCGTCGTGTCCCGGGGCTCATCCTCAGCTCTGCTCTCGTTCCTCTGCGGGCTTTGGCTGCCATGCTCGCAGCACCGTGGGCCCTGGCGGGCGGCCACTCCGGGCAGCGGGTCGTCCCTGCGAGCGCGCCCTGGCCCCGCCGGCGCTGCCCCGGAGCGCCATGAGCTCTGAGCCGCCCTGCGCCTCGCTGCTCCGTGCCCTCTTTAAGATGGAGCCGCCGGGAGCCGCCTCCGAAGGGCTGGGGGAAGCCTCGGAATTCGTGAAAGATCGCTTGTACAAACTAAA
>VXBB01014818.1:608610-730550 GCA_013399915.1 Illadopsis cleaveri
GGTGTTGTGAAATCCTGCTGGACAGCCTCTCCTCGTCTGTTCCTGCTGCCGATGCTGCCGATCTTCGAGACAATCAGTAGACGACTCCCCCCATAGCTGATCTTTTTAAATAAAGAGCTGAAAATTAATAAAGGCCTAAACCCTGTTCTTTTCACTGAGAAGGACTGGATTCAACATCTGATGTCTTGCCTAGTATGCTTAGTAGTTTAGTCTATATCTGAGGTCTTGGTGCTGTTGTCTAGTAGAACAACTGAATTTTTATAATTACCGGACCATGTTGGCATAGTGCAGAAAATTTTCAAAAGGATTCAAATCTCTACAGCCTACCCTGCCCCTGTATGATGCCTTACTCATAGAATGGCCTTGAAGTTTCCCAGTGTTATCAATGAAAAGCGAAATGAAAAATTATCAAATAATTTATTAAAACAATCCCATCACCAAAGGAAAAGCCACAATAAAAGAAAAACAACACCAGGGTGGGTGGTAGAATGGCCGCCTCTGAGAGACAGATCCACCCTATCCACACCGTACAGTCTCTAGGGTCCGGTTTTTATAGGGTTTTTGGTATCCTCGGGCAAGGTTTATTGTAAGGCTCGGTATAGTGTTCATATGCAAGTCCGATACTTCAAGTTCTGAAAAGGTTTCCTGGCCAGGCTCGGGCTGCTGAATAGATTTCCTGGAATCCCTGGTGATCGAGTGTTTCAGGCCCCCGATCCATATTCAGGTGTTGATGACCAGTAGGAGACGGTGATTATGGGCCATCTCGGGGTCTGGCCAACTCCTTTTTGTTGCAAATGCTCCTTGGCCAGGCTTATTGTTCCTCGGAGAATGGATCTGATAAGCAAGTTTCGCTGCTGGACACACCTGGGCTCGATCACAGTCAAGTTACAAGTTTCCCGATATGTTTTATATAAAACATATTTTATGCTACACGAGTTTTTCTACAACTACATTTATTACACCAGCCTTTGCATATTGAAGAGCAGATACTTGCCAAAGGGCATCTGGAATTACCTTTGACTCCTACCTGGAATAAACACCTAATGTGTCTTTGTGAGATGCCTTACAGCTTCAATGTTTTTTAGAAGGGAGATGGGGAGTTAATAGGTAATAGAGGAATTGTTGATGATGAAAGAAACACTTTCAGTTATTTGACTCCATCAGCACTTGCCAGGTGATCTCAGACAAATGACCCAGGATCTTCCATTACCCCAGTAAAAAGTAGAAACAAGTTTTGCTGACTCCCTCCATTTCCCATATACTCTCAACACTATGCATGATTATGAGCATGGTATTCTGAGTGTGGGTACTTCTAGGTATTATTATTAATCAGCTCTGTAAAAAAAAACACAAGCAGAAGGTGTTTTGCTGTAACATACTGTACAAAAATGTTGAGGGCTGATTTTACATAACTTTAAATGTTTTATGATGATTTAGCTCTATTTTAAGACTTCCATGAAGGATTCTCATGTAGATTTTAGGAGGAAGAGTGAACTTGAAAGAGATGGTAAAAGTCTCTCCCCATGTACATTTCTGCTTTGGAATATACTGAAAACTTATTAAAACCCCCTCTGCATGTTTTTTTACCCATTGGAACACCTGTGCTTCTGACATACGCATATTTCTGAAAAAATTGTTCCTGATGATTTTTGTGGCTATTACCGAAATCTAAGGGCTTTAAAACTGCCTTAATCCTATTTTGTGTGCTCCTTATGGGATTCTGTTTCTCAGCACTCATCAGAAACTCTTTCAAGATAGACTTAAATTGTCATCATAAGCTTTTGTTTAGCTTGCACAGCTATGACTGGTGATGGTAATAAGATTGTTTAGAGAAAGAAAAAGAAGGAAACACCTGTAAACTGAGCCTATTTAAATAAGTGGATCATTTTATGTCTTCATGGTTTGTTTCTGTTAGTGAGGCAACCTAAAGGTGTAGGCTTTCTGGAGCCTGATACATATATGCATCTCTCTTATAAATGCTTTTTTTTCTCAGTGCTTTTTAAAGGTACTTTTTAAAAGAGCATTGTCACTGTTAGGGACACGAAAAAACCACACACTCACCGTCAGGTTGAAGTAAGGAAAGAAGGGCAGTTTATTATGATTTGAGGTTTAAATAGGATTTGGAATTTTATCAAGGATCGGAGGGCAGGAGGAACACCTCTCTGACCCCAGTGGTCAATTCAGAAGTCCATCACAGAGAGGAATGAAAACAATCTACTTTGTTTATGGTACATGCATGAGAGGTATGTAAACAAGATCATCAGAAGGCTAAAGAATCAGGACTACAGAGCATAAAAGAAATCTATGACCTAAAGTGTAGAGTTCAGTTGTGATACCTTAAACATGGGAAGCTTATTTCTCACTTGTCAGTGGAGAGCCATTGGCACAGTCAGTAGAACACAGGATGTGATTCATGTGAGCAGCCATGGGATGTGGGTTGCATTAGGGTGGGCTGCCTGCCCTTTGTGCTCTGTTCACTATGGATTTTTTTCTCCTGGATGGATCCCACCCAGGATCTTTGGGGAAGAAATGAGGTTTTCTAGGTCTGCTTTATATTTTCCAATAGGATACAATGACCAATCTCCATAGGCCATTAAACATGATATTTTCACCTGTTTAGCAGGTCCTGTCCATGCGGAATCCCTTTCCAACAGTCTTGTCTGTGGCATTGGAGAACATGGGTCCTGCTGTGCTCTGGGCTCATTGAGCATGGTCTGCAAGTCTGACATTGTGCTGCTTTTGCAGACAGTAAGTGAAGAAACATATGCATCATTATGATGCCAATGAAATCCCTATTGCTTCTGTGATTGGGTTTTCAAATCACTATTTTGCTCTGAATGCTTCTTTTTGAATGGCAGGCTGCCTATTACCCAGCCATCCACTTTACATTTAAGACAGAAAGTAAACGTGACAATTCATGTGCGTGAAAGGTTCCTAGCACTGCACCTGTGTTCATTGCACCAAGCAGTGATTTTTCTGTCCGTTGTGAAGCTCTGGACTTTGGCTTGGGGTGGGTTGCATGGACAGCATGGTCAGGCAGCTGGAGATTTGCTTGGCTCCTTGGAAAAAGGGGAACTGGATCTTTATCTCTGAGAGTCACCTATCTAGTCATCTGTGGCACCAGGCTCTGATGCAGGCAGGGAGCCTGAATTGCTTTACTTGCCTAAATCACTGTTTGTAAAAGCTCATATTTCAGCAGCACAAACGTTACTATTAGTTCTCACCTGGGTTGTTGTGAAGTGTGTATGTGAACTGCTCCATAAAGTGCAGTGGCCCAGGTTTCCTTTTTGCAGGCTAACATCCGCTATGGCTATCCCTGGACCATATGCAAATTGATTTTTTCCCTGTTTTTTTCCTAGAGGACAGATTGAGAGCATGTCTCTGGTATTTCCTCAAACTATGGGCTAGTGCTTTGATTTCCTGTCTACCTTGTGGTACCACATGTCTCAGGACTGCTGCTTCTCATCTACTGCTAATGCCCAGCTCCCTATTAATTACCATAATATGAGATACGTACAATGATTCTTTTTTCTTAAAGTGCTTCTCACTTCCAAAAGGATGGCTCATCCATTTTAACTATCGGGGCTGCTACTGTATGTAAATGGTTTTTTCTCCTGGCAACCACAATTTAAAAAAATAAAATTAAAAACCAATCTCTCAACAACTTCTTTTTTATTAACAGCTTGGTGGCCCTGTGAGATGCTGGGGACCCAGGAGTCACAGAAGGAACAATAGCATGGATGGCATTCCTCATTTCTTCCCATAGCATAGCTGGAAGAGCCCTCACACAGTTCGAAGGAGATGTGCATTCAGTCTCCTGCACTGGGAGGGTTTCAGCCTGCATCCCAGGAGAGGGCACTAGTCCCTGCAGGGATGAGGAAGCATCTCAGACTTGCAGTCTTGTGCTCAGTATAAAGAGTGAGGCATTCGATACAGCAGGAAGTGAAGCTAATTCTTCTCATCACAGGATGAGACTTGCAGCAAGAAGCATTTGGGGTATGATTTGAAGATGGAAATCTGATGTCTTGGGGTAGCATTAGTGCTGAGCTATAAAACAATCACAAATGGATCATCAAGGTAGAAGAAAGGTGACAGGCCACTTATCTAGACATACCTGACTTCCCCACTATCTGCTTGCTTCTGATTTAAAATAACCTAACCAAAACTCCCCAAAAACCCTAAACCCCACAAAATTCAACCAACCAGCCCCTCACCTAAAAGAGAAATAACTCCACCCCACAATACACATCCCCTCCCAACAAAATGGTATATTACATCAGCAGAGGATTTCAAGAACCTCTGTTGCTTGACCCAGCCTTGCAACATGATGGCAGGGGACATCTGCCATTTTGTCCAAATACAATCAGACAGAAAAATATGTTGGATATGACTTTTTTTGTACCCTTAGTGAGGTCTCAATCCAGTAAGTAAAAAACCCAACTGGTAGCAGTACTTTGGGAATTTAAACATAATTCTTTTATAAACTTTACTGAATTTGAACTGACCCTATGATTGGTTTTATTCAGGAGCAGATTTGCCTGATGCTAACAGATTTCCTCATGTCCAAAAGCATGGCAGCATTCAGCAGATGTATTCCTTCAATACTATTGTTCTTTTTATCTCTATTGCTTTTCTGGCCTTGAAATTTCAGGAAGGCAGAGAAGGCTGACCAATAGGGAGCCAAGTGAGGGAGAGGACATAAGGGAGAAGGGATCTGGTTTGGGCTTCTATCCAATTGTTACAATACATTTCTAGACTATTTTTTACTGAGGAAGTAAACACTTACTGCTGTGTAAAGGTTAGATATAGACCCACCCATTCCTGGAAGATATGTACAGCTTGTTCTGAGTGATGGATCTGTTTTGTGTGTGTATACAATTCTGTGACTAATTACAGTATCATTTTGTGCCAAAGCTTATTAAAAAAGGTCTTAGGTTGTTTCAAGAAATTCTTGTTTTATACAGAGCATTTGGATCAATACGAATTGTTTTTAACAAACTGGTAGATCTATTAGGCCACAGCACTGTTTTAATCCCTGGACCAGAGTCTGAGTCTTAAAGGGCATCATTAACCAATAGTCTCCAAAATAAATTGTCGACTCCAGAACTCTTTCAGTACACATTTTTCAAGTGCCTTTTTTGTAGGTATTGGTGAATGTGAATTTTTGTGTTACCTGGTTTGTGCCCTGAGTGGTGCAGTGGCAAAAGAAAAATCAAGAAAAATCCCCACTGTAATCCTTGTTAATCTGTAAGGAAAATCATATAAAGTAGTAGAGATGATCTTGTCTCTGATCTTGGTCAGATCCAGATTTATAGGTGCATCACCCCCTCTGTGTTTGTACCCCAGCACGGTAGAGACAGAGTAGTTCTCCTGATCAAGGTGTGTGTGATGCATGGTATTAACAGTAGGACACTTTATCTGGTTACTGAGCTTGTATTTTAAGGACAATACAAGAATCCTTGAGTGAATTTCCAGGAAATCTGCCAAAACGGTACAAGGATGGGAAAACAAACCTTACAACAATACTTAATGATGGGCTTATGTTTTTTTACTCCAGAAAAAATTGAATGGTGATCACTGGACATGTACACATAGATCTGGCTGCATGATCTTCAGTATTATACATAATAATAAACACTGTATTTGGAAATCGAACTTTTAACATAGTATCTTAGACATTTGGAAGCAAAGAGTAGTTAAAGCATTTCACAAATGCATCTTTAAGAAATACTTTAATATAGCTTCTGCCTTATCTCTGCAATGGTCTTGCCTGAGGAATTGTATTTGTTCCCTCTGGTATAAAAGCTCTGAAAAACCATAATGGCTAGAGCATTTGTTAAGCAGTCTCTACAGACACGACACCGTGGCAGCTGCAATGAAATGCACTTTGTCACACAGGCAAAGCCAAGATGATAATAGAGATGAAGGTATTTTGTTTAGATCATTCTTCTCATGCCTCTCCCATAACTTTTACTTTATATAAGGGAACATTTTAATGTTTTGTATCAGACTGTCTTGCCTTTCTGTTCAGAAAGATAAAATGATCTGTTGTGGTCAGTGTTGATGTTGCCCTCAGCTTGCTTGGTTTTCTTTGTTTGGAATCTTGCAAGCAGATTCTCACGCAGTCTCAACATCAACAATGTATATTTTTAGATTGTTTTTCATATTTCTCCTCTGAGAGGAGAATTGATTGATGGTGGTGTTCACCATCCAGGTTGAAGAGGTGGTGACCTAAATGACCAATCTCTTGCCTTTGTACAAACTGTATATAAAATGGAGTCGGATGAGGAAGAACAGAGAATAGAGAAGAAGATTTTTAGAATAAAGTATCATTAGCTTTCCCTTCAACTGCTGCTGCCTGCCTCGTTCCTTCTGTGGGTCCGATCCTCCTACATGTTGTGACTGAGTTGCCGACTTGTTTTTGTTGTTCTTCCAGAGAGCATTTACGGTGTACAGGTCCTATACTTGACTGAACCCAGTTTTCTTTCCTGAGTTTCTTTCTGTAAATCAGTGAACCTCCTATTAAAACAGAATTAGCACAGCAGATCAAGTTGTTGAGCACCTTCTTCAAGCTGGAAAGTCAAATATAGGCCAATTCTTTCTCCATGCCCTATGCTTTAAAAAACAGCAGTTGCTTCCAGCTTGCAGCATACACTAAATTTTCAAGAGCTTTTTTTCAGCTAGTTTTGCAAAAACTTTGCATTGTGGGAGGAATTTGAATGGAATGTGTCAAAAAAGGTGTTAAACCTGGGAGAATATACTGAACAGTATAGCACTGCTGTAGAGGGAAAAATCTGGTTACATCTCCATTGATGGTTGACCACTTCTAAGAGAAAAAATGGAGTGATTATTAGCTGTGGTCTCTTTGAAACTCTTAATAACAAACAATATATGAAGGAACTTTTTCTAACTAGGTGTTATTCTCATTTTGTGTAAAATTGTAAGTGATTCTGAAATGCTTACAGTGACTCTGTAAGCTATTCTGAATAATTTTCTCTCTAATTCATCTTTACTCTATTTTAAGAGAGACAAGTAGTTCCTTGGACTGTTTATTAACCAGTAGAAGTCAAGAAAAATACTGTTTAATTTCAAAGAAAAGTTTATTGTGCTTTGCTAATATAAGCTACTTTATACTGTGTACTTGATATAATTATATGTGGAAAATTAAGCTGGATATTTGATGTTTTTAAAAAAATTTGAATTTCATTTATCTCTTTTTCTTTTCTCTCAGGTGGAAAGACATGACATGAATACCCTGAGTTTACCACTTAACATCCGCCGTGGAGGTTCTGATACCAACCTGAACTTTGATGTACCAGATGGGGTCCTAGAATTTCACAAAGTCAAACTCAATGCAGATAGTTTGAAACAGAAAATCCTCAAGGTTACAGAGCAAATCAAGGTTGAACAAACAGCTCGAGATGATAACGTGGCTGAGTATTTGAAACTGGTAAACAGTGCAGATAAGCAACAGGCTGGGCGCATTAAGCAGGTCTTTGAGAAAAAGAACCAAAAATCTGCCCACTCCATTGCCCAGCTGCAGAAGAAATTGGAACAGTATCACAAAAAGCTCAAGGATCTTGAACAAAATGGATCTTCCAAAACTACCAAGGATACTTCCAAAGATAACTTGAAAGATGTTCAACATGGAAAGTCTCGTAGCACTGGGCACGGAACAGAGAGCAGCAAGTCAGGTGTGCCGGGTGTATCTTTGACACCACCTGTCTTTGTTTTCAGCAAGTCTAGAGAGTTTGCCAACCTGATCCGAAACAAATTTGGTAGTGCAGACAACATTGCTCATCTCAAAAATACCCTGGATGAATTTCGGCCAGAAACAAGTTCTAGAACCTATGGGGGCAGTGCCACGATTGTTGCCAAACCAAAATATGTTAGTGATGATGAATGCTCAAGTGGGACCTCTGGATCAGCAGATAGCAACGGGAATACTTCCTTTAGTCCTGCTGTGGCAAGTACCCTGGACAGCCAAGGAAAGCTTTCCATGATTTTGGAGGAACTAAGGGAAATCAAGGAGACACAGTCCCAATTAGCTGATGATATTGAGAATTTAAAAACCCAATTTAAAAGAGACTATGGCTTTATTTCTCAGATGCTACAAGAGGAAAGATATAGGTATTTTTTAACTGTTTTCTTGAAATGACTTTTGAATGGGTATAGAAACTATTTGGAAAGTGGGTGTGGGTGTGAGAGAGAGAGATTTCAGAAGCAAGAGGAAAAAATCATTTCAATCAATATCTGGTACCAATGTCTTTCATTCCTTCCAACAACTGAAAATACACATAGAGTATTTATATTTCCTATCAAATGGTGTAGTGCCCTTTGCCTTTTGTCAAAGGCTGATCTCAGAAAACTCTCCTCTGTCATAGTTTTTATGTGAATAATGTGAGTACTGTGTATAGGAGATGCCAATGGTTTTGTAGCTGGTGGAAGGATTTTCATCTGATGTGACTCAAAAAAGCTAACCAGTCTGTGGTGTAGCAGAACTGACTGACAGCTGATAAGTGTACCCTTGACTCCTGAGTACCTTGTCCAAACACTTCTCACACACATTGCTATCTTGTGGATGCAATGTCACCTTGCACCCTGGTGTAACACACAGCTGGGAGATGTAGTTTTAAGTGCTGTAGCACAACTTCGTCTTGCATTTGTTACTTGACAATTAATTCCTTTATCATCCTCTGTGAGAAGTGGATGATATGTTCTGCAGAGAGCTTTCACCTGCTGTACCTATATCCCATTTTTGCTATGGCTTGTTTAGGTGACAGTCAGTTCTTGAAGTCTTTACTACACCAGTGGCCAAAGTCTCGGTAGGAAGAGCAGTATGTCATATCTCCCTTGCTTATAGTTCTTGAAATACAACAAAAGGCTTGATATCATGTGGTAATATAGGGAGGAAAGAATAATGAAAGTGGCCTACTGAGCTCATTACTTGGTTTCAGGAGAAGGCAGAGTGGCCTTTTCTGACAGCTCTCTGCCAGTAGAATCTCAAGCCTCCTGCTACCCATTTCTAGACAATTTTGCCTCCATAATTTTTGTGCTGACTGCAGTGTTTACCTGTTTGTGTGTTAAATCAAGTGACAAACTTACAAAAAAAAATCTAGTTTTCTGGTGAACTGTTTGAACTAGTTTGAACTGCTTTACCATGTAGAAGTATGCCAGAACAGACTGTACATAAATGGCAGAACCCTGCAGTTGTGTATGAGAGAGAACATATTTTTCCTGTCATTACTGATGAGCTATTAACTGGCTCAAAGTTACTTTTGAAACCATATCTTCTTGGCTAAATGAAGAGTGAAAAATGTGAGTTGGATATCCTTAGGCACTGTTTACATTTGATATAATTTGCCAATGATGTACAAATATTTGTTTTTTAGAAAATACTGCCAGCAAGTAACACTCAAAATAGGCCTTCAGATTGCTGAATAAACGTTTATGGAAAGTCTGCAAAGTTTTTACTGATTTCTATATGTGCTTTGTAATGCCAGTCAGATGAATTCATTGTATGCTGAGAAATTACCTTTTAAAATGTGCAATTGTTTTCATGATTTGGCATTACTTGAATAGAAGTCACTAAATTTAGGCCTCTTTTCCTAATAAGATACGAAAGATTGGAAGACCAGTTAAATGACCTCACTGACCTTCATCAGCATGAGACAGCAAACTTGAAACAAGAGCTAGCCAGCATAGAGGAGAAAGTGGCGTATCAGGCCTACGAGCGATCACGAGATGTTCAGGTACTTATTTTCCTTATCATAATCTTCTAATGTTTTGTAGAAATCTTGTACCATGAAACACTTGCATTTTTCTACATCTTTTTAAATAAGGAATATGGGGAAAAGTTTAAGCCCGTGTTTTCTCTCTTTTAAGGTGAAAACCCAGCCCACTGAATCAGTGACAGTCTCCATTTTTTTTCTCTGGATTCAGGATGTTTTTTCTGCTGGAACTGATGATATGGCCTAGGCAGATTTGTTCTTGAAGAATGGACAGTTTTAATTTCTTTCACAGAGGAGGAAGGAATTGAGTCTCCTTGTATTGTGTGACATAACACTTCTGACAATGTCCTGACACTGACACAAACCTCTTGCTCAGATTTTCTCCAATATGTAGTTTCATCACTGGCAGGCTTTATTATAAATTGAGTTTAGGGTAAAAAGTAAGAGAGCTGATTTATAAATAGACTTGCAGATTAGCCAGTTATAATTAAAGGGTTTTAAGCCATGGTCACAACAACCTCTATAATCAAAGCTGTTCACCTTAGAGATGAGTTATAGTCATGTCTGACTTCAATCAAAAGCCAGTAATAATGCCTACAAGTATGTCCTGACAGTGTGTAGTTACATATGTACTTGAGTATTTATATACAATACAAGCACTTACATAATACATAATATTTTCACTTAAAGTCTGAGGAAGTGGTGAAAAATGGTGAAAACACATTATGCCTTACCTATTCATTAACAACTGAGGAATACTCAAAGACTGTTTTCATATTGGCTCAGATGGTAAAAGAACCTAAGGCCTGACCTGTATACACTTGTGTTCACATTTCTAAACTGAGAGAGTGCAGGCAGCAGATTGATCAGAGTTTCCTAAATGTGAGTTAGGAAGCTCCTGGGAACAGAGTGGGAAAGGGATGGTACTGAATCTAAGCATATTACAGGTTTCATTGTAGGTTTAAACAGGAGAGGTCTCTCACAGATTTGAGGAAAAGAGGACTCCTTTCTGTGAAGGCATCTTGAGGATGTAAAAATGTAATGAAACCTGAGTTGTCCAACAGAAGGGCTGTGAAATTTTTCCTAACTCCTTAGCAGAATCCTGGAGGGGTGTCAGAGACTCCTAATTGAGTGCTATGTGGATACAACCTTGTTTCTTTTATCTCTGTACAGTTGGGCCTGCTTAAACCTATCTCTTTGGGACTTTGGAAAATTAGCTAAAATAGAGTAAAAGGATTTAAGCTCTGGATATTTTGAGTAACAGCCTAACTCTGTTGCTAAAGGATGTGCAGGTAGTTTTAAAGAATTGTTCACCCTCTCAGTGGAGGTATCAGACTTTTGCAGCTGGACTTTCTCTAAAGCTGCACAAGACAATTTGAGGATAACTTACAGTCAGAGTGCAAGAAAGACTGAGAAGTTCATTAGTGTGTAGTGGAGAACATGCCTTAACCATAATAGACTTTGTGCCACCCATTAAGAACTGTCTTCTGTATTGTTACTAATTCCTAGAGCAGTGAAAAGAAGCAGTCTTGTGTAAGGCACTGTGCCACACTCTGTGGTGACCTTGGTGCCTGGCCAGTCACTTGGTAAGCCAGTTCAGCTGGTGAAACAATGCCGAACTGACCCAGCAAGGGAAAGCTGAAAACTCTCTGGGTGTTTATACAGAGAGGTTTGGTTTGAAACAGCTTACTGTGTGATCAGGTGAACAACCTTGTTAGTGCAAGGAAAATATCTGGAGTTTGAGACTGGGGAAGAAAGTAGGGATGCTGGAGCATTGGTTTTCTTTGTCACACAAAAGATTGTCAAGGTGATCAATCTCAAGAAATTACAGCTTTGCCCCATGTTACGCAGTGGTGCCCAAATCCCAACTCCAGCAAAAAGCTGGCATTTTGGCAAGTAAGTGGAGTAGTTGGAAGTTTTTCTGTGTTTGGCTTTGGGAGGGTTTAAGCATGGGGGTAGTGTCTTTAGAAAGCATTTTACTCAAAGACCACTTTTAGTCCATCCTCAAGCAGAAGAGAAAAGTCTGCTTTCTTTAGAACAAATTGTAAAGCAGAACAGATCATATGAGAGAGAATCCCATAAAAGCATCTTCACAGGTTGTTCCACTGTCTTCACACTGACAAAGGGAGAAGGCCAGATCTCACAGAGGACTGATGCCCAACATGGTAGGATGGTTAGCTTTGAGAGCAAAATTAATGTAGACCACAGAGGCAGTGGTGCAAGTGCTACATGTTGCAAAGTAGATTTAATTAGTATCACAGCAAGCCGCCTCAATGTTTTCTATGGGATATACAAAGAAACTAATTTTCTTGCTGTTTTGATGCAGTGATAGTCACTATGGCAACAGCTTTACTAGTACTTTATATCAACAGTATATATAGGAAACAACTGTCATGAACATTAGAGTTATGATATTTTTTCTCCAGCATGAAAGAGAACAAACCTACATTTTGGACGGTGTTGTTAGACTTGATTATGCCTGAGCAAATGCTGACACACTCATTCAGACATATATGTGCATTTATTTTTTTAAAAGTTGGTGATTCATTGCGATTTTAGCAGTCTATAATAAATTACACTTCTCATCTAGCTGATGGATGGCTCTGCAGCTAAAATGTGACAAAATGTTGAATGGAAATATGGCTGCCCTAATTCTTGTTTTCTGTCTCCAGGAAGCCTTGGAATCATGCCAGACCCGGGTTTCCAAACTGGAGCTCCATCAGCAAGAACAGCAAGCACAGCAGTCTGAAACAGTTAATGCCAAAGTGCTCCTGGGGAAGTGTATAAATGTTATCCTGGCCTTCATGACTGTCATCTTAGTGTGCGTTTCTACTATTGCAAAGTTCATTGCTCCTATGATGAAGAGCCGTTTTCATATCATCTGCACTTTTTTTGCAGTGACACTGCTGGCAATATTTTGTAAAAACTGGGATCACATCATTTGTGCTATAGAAAGGATGATTATACCAAGATGAAGCTGTTGGACTGGCTGTTTCTTTCTTTTTTCTTTTTTTTTCTTCCCCCCCTGTTTTCTTCCCCTCCCTCTTTTCTAAGCACTGTGTGTATACAAATTCTGGTGTAAATATATAAAAGTATACTTGTCGGCAGCCAGTTGCCTGTTCAATCTGATTTCGTCTAACTGGCTGTATCTGTGATGAACTGCTCACTTAAGTCAGTCTTCTGCCTTAATCCAAAACGTTTTCCACTTTCCAAACCCATACCCACAAAAGACGGTATGATGGTCTGGGAGGGATCCCAGCAACTGCAGGTGTCAGATGTGCTTTTTACTACGCTGGAGTGCAAAGAGTGTGATCAGGATGGAGTGCCATAATGTGTATCAGCTCTGTTAGACTGATAGTTAATTTTCTCTCTGAATCCAACTAGAGTGATAAGCCAAACTATGCAGTCATGTGTATTGATAGTACTAGATTCTAAATTAATGGGTATCATTACATGGGATTTTGAGTTTTCAAGACTAACAAAACTTGATGCTTCTGGTAGTAACTTCTTGCACAGAGTTTATTGTTTGTAAATGAGACCAATGATGACTATTGAACACAGTTAGGAGTTGTTCTGTCCTGGCACTGTTCCTTATCACATTCAGGAAACATATACATGCGGCGTAAAGATGGACTGAATTGAATTATAAGATTCCCCAGGCAACTTTGTAATGGAGTTACGAAGCAAGTAACTGGTAGGTAACTTGTCATCCACACCAAAGCACTCACTTGTTCAAGCCCTGCAACCTGCAAGGGGAAAGAAGTACACGGAAAGGCAACATCGAGGTTAGCCTTTGTTAGCACTGAATTGTTGGGGTGTTCTAACTGAATGCAAAGCATGCAGGTGGTGGGACCCTGGGCACAGTGGATTTCTTTCTTCTGTCAGATTCAAGAATGTGGCAGAAACATGAGGGAACAGCTTCTTAGAGGGAGCAGGGAGTTAAACTTCTGTAAATATATGAACTGTAGACACTCTCAACAAACATTCCTGAAAATAATGTATTAGCATGCAGTACCACTACTAGGAGACAGGGTTGGGTTTGTTTTCCCACTGGAATTTATTTTGCTTGATATAAGAACTGCAGAAAAATTTCCCTGAAGTCAGATTGGCTTTCAGCCACTATGTAAAACAAGATCTTTATTAAAAACAAGCAAACAAAAAACACCACAAAACAAACCACCACAACCAGAATTCTTCTCCACTCAATTAAGGGAAAAAACAATGTCTCCAATTATTTGATGTTCAGTGTAAGTAACTGTGAAAATAATTGTCTTGACAAATTTTCTTTTCAGTTGCAGTATTTTTAATGCTGGTATTATGGGAGGGAGGGAGGGCATAGTTTGATGTGTATATTTCTTTTTAATCAAGTGCAATAGTTGGTATAGAAGTTGTGAAGACCTTATTCTGAGGAAAGGGAGTGGGTAAGAGGAAGACAGGGAAGAGCTCTGACATTTTACTACAGTCAGATAAACAGTGAATAGTTACTATTTGTGGCTTCAGGAGCTGAAGAACGGACAGAATTAACTTAATGATATAACTCAGCATCTAGAAAATCCAATTAAAATACTTACAAATATTTGAAGAATTCTTTATATGTGCTAAGTCTTTTAATAGAATCAGGAAGGACTATGCTGGTTTGCAGTCACTGGAAATGAATCAGATCAGGCACACCCATGTTATCCCAACCCAGCCCTACCTCATCTCAAGAGGGAAGTGGAGTGGAAACCAAAACCAAACAAAGACGAGCCCAACCAAGACCAACAGCTGGTTCTGATCCTGAGAATGCTGTGACTCTTCCTGGTGTTTTCTTGCCATCTCTATTATAATCCCCATTCTTCTCTTCAGCTTGCACAGCCAACTTCTGCATTGGCCTCTTGAGAAAATAGTTAGTTTAGCATTTTGTTAAATGAGTTCAGAAGGCAGACATACCGGAAAGGAATACCATGTGTTAATAATGTTTACATAAGAAAAGCTCCTTTACCTATTGCATGATTATACATTTATATAATTCTCTCAGTGCTATTTTATGTAGCTGAAATGTTACATCAGGTAGCCTCAAGGACAGGCAGGAAAAAGATTCGTATTTTTCTTATAACAAAGGATGTTGGTGTGATACATCCTGGGAATGTGAAAGCTTCTGCTCCAAGGGCATCCTATTACAATTCTGGAAGATGACCTCAGTGCAAAATGAGGGTCGAGTCTAAAATGGATGGCTCTACAAAAGATTCCTCACTGTCTTGATAGAATCTTACTGGGCCTAAATTCTAAATTGGAAACAGGAAGATCTTGCACTGGCTATACATCTGGCAGAGGCTATGCAGAAAAAGCTATAAAGGCTGCATAATGTTAGTTATGTAAATTAAAACAACCTAATTGGTGAATGGGCACATCGCTTCTCTAGGTTATTTTCTCTACTGGGTTTAAATCACTGGAGGATGTGACACATGTCAAGAAAATAATAAAAAATGTAAAGTGAAGGGCAAAAGCCTGCTTTTGAGTGAAACTCTTATATTTTTGCACAGAGTGAGACTGCAGTGCCAGGAGCTCTGCCATGTGAAAGGACACCCAAGGAAGGAGATCTCCCATCCTGCCTTCGCCACCCCCGCCATTCCCTACCTTGTGCTAACACTGGTATGTGGTGAAGTCTTCCATATGCCATGTTAGCTTACTAGACTGGAAGAAAAACTTGGTGAGAGGTAGATGGTTCTCCACAGTTAGAGACTTTAAGGACTGGTAAAAAGGTGTCATGGCTATGAAGCTGGGATTTCAAGGGAAATGAGCCTTTTTCTTCTTGTTGCAGTGAATCATTATGTGTCCCTGAAACTGGGCTCCAGGCAGACTCTCTGCAGATTGTTGGGGCAGCTTCAGTGTAGAAAAGTTCTTCCTAGCTTTTTCCTACAGGGAACAGATACAAACAGCCCCAGCATGTGGACAGGCTAGCCAGCTGCATCTATACTTGGGATCAAGAGAAGGCTGGTGCCTAACCTAGCCAGGGCTGATGCCTCTGCCATTAGCCTCAGTATGGGCATCACTCCCTCCCTTTTTGGCTGGGATTATGTATTTTACATGTTAGTGTGTGTATCTGGCCTGCAGTCTGAGCTCTGCTTCCTGTGAAAGTATGCCTAGGCCAACCCAAAGAATTGCAGTTCTCCTACTGAGCTGAACTCTGTTCAGTTGCTCAGTCAATTAACTGTGTTCTGTCAGGATACTGTTTGCTTTTATATTCTCATACAACACATCAAACATTCTTAGGATACTCCTTACACCTACTCATCATGAGCCTCTAAAACACTCCCACTCAACAAAAAGTTGCCAGGCAGTGTCTCTTCTGCTTGGTGCTGCCTGGTAGGCAAGTATTTCATTTCACTTTGGTCGTAGTTCTCTGATGGAAAATCCCTTCAATAAGTTCAATATAGAACCTGTTCTATAAGGCTTTTGGCAGCTTTTTGTTCGGAGGTTTCTGGAGACTTCGTTTCTTACGAAAGTTAGCACAATTTTCCTGGTTTCTCCTATTTCAGCCTTCAAGACTAAATGAGGTTTCCTCTAAAAATTGTCTAATCGATCCCTCTGCTAGCTTCAACTGTAACTCCATTATTGTTGAAAGTCCAGTTAGTGACTGGCAGAACTCATTGGGATCCAGTTTAAAATCCTTCTTCTTTTTGCTTTACATTATATGCATTCATGCAACTTCTCATTTTGTTGCACTCCTCTGATGTCTGTTTGCTCTGAATTCTTAGAGAGGCACTAAAAATTTTCACTGCACTTTAGTTTAATATCAAAATGATTGCATTATGCAGTGCCTCTACTGCAGGACATCTGTCAATATAGATCTGATGTCTGCATTCCAGGAAAGATATTTAAAAGCCAGTGGTTTTCTTTGAACAAATCATGACTGCTTATCTGGGGAATAGCAATGTGAAAGGTGAAGACAATTTGCTGTGGGAAAGATACATGATCCACTCACCAGAAGTTGAAGCTAAACAAATCCAGTGTAAGCATAAGGTTCAGTTTTGCAATCATAAGGGTTGCCAGCTAATTATTCGCTACTGAATGACATAATAAACAAGGACTCCAACATTTGAAGTTGAATTAGTTCAGGCCTATGTTTGATGCAAAGTTAACTGCATAATAACAACTAGTGCTTTCTGAAATCAAAATCATTGAACAAGAAACTCAGGAAAGAAACAAGAAAACACAGAAGCTTGTAGTTCATTTAGAAGGTACAGGAGCCTGTTTCCTTGTTTGGTTGTTTTTGTTTTGGGAAACCAAGTCCCTTTCCACTGTGATAGAGACATTTTACTGCTGGATTCAATGATACAACAGAAGAAAAACAGAGATTAACATAATTAAACACTTAAATTTCAATAGCAGAATTTAATCCCTTCTGAAAGTCCATCTAGGACTAGAAATCAGGCAAATTTATTCTCCACTATTCTTAGTCAAACAAATATATTTGCTTTCTTCATTTGCCATCATGCCAGAACATGGCCTTTAAGTATAGGAGATTATAAAGGGCTTGTTTTCAGATTAAGTTGGAATTATTTCTTTGATGCTAATCCTGCACAAAATATCAGACAATTTTACATTGCAACAGTGAAAGACTAAGAAAAGTTCTATTTTAGTCAATGAAATTGCTTATTTTCCCTGAAAAGGCCAACTGAGATGATGCTGTATATAAGGACTGCATGAGGTCAAGTCAGACTGTCTTGTACGGTTGATTTGCTGTAGGTTTAGCATATTAAGTCATACTGTTGTTGGAAAGTTTTGCACAAAGTCACCTTTCCTTTTAACCCAGGGAACCTGGGTCTGGTAGTATCAAGGTGTACCAAAAATCATCTGCTTTTATTGACTAAAGTTAATTGTTTTGGTGTGTGACCTGCAATGTTTCTTATACTATTTCCATTTTGTGCAGCACTGTGGAAAGATTCAACTATAAAAATGTAATTTTTGTATATTTGGTTGTGTAGCCATGATTGCCTCTAAGGTGCCATTAACATTTTTTAAAATAAAAATATTTACATTTATTTGATGATTAATATTGTTTCTTAAACTTTGTCTGATCTCTCAAACCCCTATCAGTTTTCCTTTCTCAGTAACAAATTATTCAATTGACAGTGATAAAGTTAACCCATTGAGCACAAGGGCCAGTTCTAATATACTGAAAAATCTGAGCATTCTGCTCTGCTGCAATTTTGACCAAAACCTGTTGAGTTTCACTTACAGTTGTGACATGGCAAAACTACAAACATCAAACTAGGTATCATCATTGCTTTTATTCAAAGCTTGTGTGAAATTTGCTATGCAAATGTTGTGCTACTGTGCTAAGCAGCTGGACTCACTTCGGATTTTTTTTTTTTAACTTAGAATTAGAAACTTAAGAAGTATTTTTATGTTATTGTTGGAAATCTTGGTCACATGTGCCAAAAAAATAACGTAGCTAACATAAAGCAAAATGTTTCCATTTATTATTCATAAAGCAGAGGTCTTGTCAGCTGGCACAGGCAGTCATTGGGAATGATGCTATTTTTATTTCAAGAACAGAGCAGAAACAGTGCCATAACAGATTGCTTTGCAATCACACAGTACTTCTCACACACTACTGTTTTCTCCTATTTGATGAAATGGCACAGGGGCTGCTGTGTCACCTGCAGACTTTCCAAGGTCTTGTCGTGCTGAGTTTCACATGGGTTCCTGGAACTTTTTCTATATTAAGGCTAATTCCATCGACAAACAGCAGCTTCTCTCACAACCACTAATGATTTTGCCCATTTCTGGCATGGGCTGAATAATCCCTGTTAACCAGGCAAATCAGACATTAAAAAAATGCACCTCACTCATCATCAATTCTATCAGGTGCTCAAAACTCTGACTTTGGAGAGTGCGTAGCACACCCTGGTAACTGCTTTAACACCCAAAATTAGAAAGGCAGAGAGTAAAATACAACAGTTCGGTTTAACAGCACAGAAAGAGAAGTGTCACTTGTTGCCAAGAAGTGGCCACTGTGCAGTGTTAGCAATCACTGGATGAAACAAATAACCCTCACTAGCAGCGTACTCTGAAAATACTTTGTGTTGGTGCCCCAAATAACTCCAAGAACCAAAGTTGTGTGACTGTGACAGGAACCAGCTGAAGGCACCCAACACTTCATCTGCTGTTATCCTCCAACTCATTTTGCAACACCCAGAACTGCTCTGGACTAGCTGGTTGAGGCAGTGCTAGCAGAGTCATTCATAAACTTAGTGATAAATTCTTCATGAATGTGTGTGCTTATTTTTCTGCTTATTTCTCTGCTTGTGCTGTTGCAGAGAGTGCAGCAGTCAAATGGCAGGTTCTGCCTCCCCTGGCAACTGGCACTGCATTGATGTAACTGAAAGGAGAAATTTCCACACTGTATCCTCCTCATTTCCTGTTTGGACTGTGACTTAGGTGACAACTCATTAGTTTTGTGAAGTTGCCTAGTGGATCGATCTATGTCACCTTTTATGTGTGGCCTACCAGATTCAGACAGAAATAAAGTGGAGAGGCTGAACTACTGAACAGGCTGGTGCTAGTCACTTCTGGGGTTCTGCAGGACTCCATCCCCTGCCCCCTTCTCTTCAAGCTAATTAACAACTTGGATGCAAGGCTCAAAGGAATACTAAATAAGTTGGCCAATGACACTAAATTGGGAGGAGCTGTCGACTCCTTCGAAGGCAGAGAGGCCCTGCAGAGAGATCGCAACAAATTAGAGATGGGTGATCACCAACCAAATGAAGCTTAACAAGGGCAAGTGCCAGATTGTGCACCTGGGACAAGGCAGTCCTGGTTGTGTGTATAGAGTGGGGAACGAGAGGCAGCACTGCGGAAAGGGAGCTGGGGCTCCTGCTCAATGGCAAGCTGAACATGAGCCAGCAGTGCCCTGGCAGCCAGGAGGCACGAGACAATCTGGGATGTCCTGGGGGCATCAGGCACAGCATCGCCAGCCAGGCAAGGGAGGGGATTGTTCCCTCTGCTCTGCACTGGAGCAGCCTCACCTCAAGTGCTTTTGTGCAGTTTTGGGTGCCACAATATAAAACAGACATCCAACTATTAGAGAGCATCCAAAGAAGGACCACTAGGATGGTGAAGGGGCTGGAAAGGCAACCTTATGAGGAGTGGCTGAGGACACTTGGTCTGTTCTGCCTGGAGGAGACTGAGGAGAGACCTCAACACAGTCTGCAACTTCCTTGTGAGGGGAAGTGGAGGGGCAGACACTGATCTCTTCGCTTTCATGACTAGCGACGGGACTTGAGGAAATGGCATGAAACTGAGTCAGGGCAGGTTTAAGTTGGATGTCTGGAAAACATTTTTTTACTCAGAAGGTGGTTGGGGACTGGAAGGGGCTCTTCAGGGAAGTGGTCACAGCACCAAGCCTGGCAGAGCTCAAGAAGGGTTTGGACAACCCTCTCAGACACATGGTGTGACTCTTAGAGTGTCCTGTGCAGGGCCAGGAGTAGCACTCAATGACCTGATGAGTGTCTTCCAAGTCAGCATGATTGATTATGATTCTATGAATTTCTACACCTGAGAACAAGCTTGAAGTTGGCCAGTGCTGAGCTTCTGAAAGAAAAAGAGACATGCTTTTGACAGAAACTTTAGGAATTGAGCTTGCATTTGATGTAGTCATGATCCCTTCAGCCTGTTGAGTGTGTGATTCTACCCACCTGTGTGTGTAAATTTGGAAAAACTCTTCAGTAATTGTAGCTAGAATGGAATCAATCTAATGGTAATGAAAGCACAGTCAGGACAGAAGCCTGTAATATATGAAAACAATATACATGGGAAAAAAACCTTATACTCTAAAAAATTCCCTTTATATTTTTTTGTTGAATACCACTTTAATGAGTTGATATTGGTCAGGAGAACATCCTTTTCCTCTGTAGTCACAGACAATTGGTGATAAAGACAGAAGATCAGCACAAGATAATGTACACCCAGGCTGAACAGAAAAGAACACAATGCCTGTGTGGTCAGCAGTTCCATACAACTCATCTGTCTGAGTAATAGCTTAATAAACTGCCTTAGGCTTTAGTCCTCTGTGCTAAAAATTGTACTCTGGTCCTACTGAGCTTAATGGTAAAAACCCCTCTGAGTTTAACTGGGCAAGACTTATCATAGCACTATGGCACTTAAAAGCAATTCTGTCTTTTGACCTGTAATGCCAAAAATATTAATTTTGTCAGGCAATCTGCCCACCACAATGTATGGTTTTAAGTATCTACCACAAATAGCACACTACTTAGTCACAGATATCTCTGCCACAATTATATGGGATGGTGAAACTATTTGGATGCTTTCAGGATCTGCTGACTCAGATGCTGAACAGAGCTTGTACTCCCAACAGTAATTCCCCACTTGGCTTCTATCCTGCCAGGCTGGATTCAGGTCAAGGTGACATAGACTAAGCATGGATTAAACTACAGGTATGACCAGCAGCATGTGTACATAACAACAAAACCTTCTCTAAAGATATGCCACTGGGCTACAGGAGCTTGAGGATTTATCTAATCTAGCAACTATTTTCAGCTTGCTCAACTAAAGCAGCAAAGAAGTCTAAATGAGCTTTCAAATTCAAGACTTTTTCTGACCATACTTACTCAATATACTCCTCCAAGGACTGTATCTGCAAAATGCAGATATTGAAATGAAATATTTTCCTGAGCTTCTCTACATATTTACAGCCCTTTATACATGGCTCTTTTTTTGTGTGAGGATAAACCTTGGTGTTCTATGAAATGTTGATCTACCCAGAACTAATATAATATGACATTTAAAGAGTTACAATCTCTAATACTGTTGATCGAAAACTGTAAGATCTCTAAATTAAATCTCTTTACTTTTACTCAAGCCACAGTGAACTTCAAGTGTCCCTTAAAGAGACACTTTTAAAAAGTGTCCCTAAAAGAGACACTTTTTTTCTAAATAAACTACTGAGACCTGTAGCTGCATAAATTGCTATTTTTATAAAAAAACCTGTCTGTGTTGTGGGAGTTGTTTCAAAAAGGGGAGTTTGCCACTGTTGAAATAATCCTTTTTTAATATAAGGGTGTTAGACATGTTTCATTCACATATTGAGTTAGAAGACAAATCAAACAAACCAACCCCAGTACATGGTTCCCTTCTCTCCCCAACAGGATGGCTTCATTTTTCCCCCATGTTTGTGTAGTAATATTTAAAGTCTTAATTTTCTAGCTGTTCCTGCCTCTTGCTGTCCAGATCCATCTCTTGATTGATCCTCTCTTCTCTTTTTGCTGTGTGCATTAGCCCCACTTCTATAAGCTCTGCTTTCTATTCCTCCTTCCTTCAGCCATTTCCTCCTTGTGCCCTTGAATACCACCTTGATTTTTGCTTTTTGTCTCTTTCCCGGTACTCTGCAGGATTCCCATCTGAGTCACTACAGCAGCACTCCTTTTAAAGCGAGCAGAGTTAGGATGGTCACTGTGAGGAAGAGGAGTCCCATTACCACCCACACCTCTGAACCACTGGCTGTCAGTGAGTAACTGGAATTATCTGACTCAGCGGGTCTCAGAAGGAAACAAGTTCCCTTCTCTGATCAATGTGAAAAACGTGGAGGCAAAAATAAAGTAACACAATTTCCAACACAATTTTCTTGAGTTATCCTCTTAGAAAAAGATAAATACTTATGCAATAATTATTCCTTAAATTAGCTGGCAAGCTAATCTGTTGATTGTAGTTACTTAAATAATTTTAGATTTTGTTGGTTCTTTGCTATGTACCCGTTCTTTGCTATGTCCCAGAGTTCACACTGAGTGATCTAGATTCTTGGTGTCATGTTTCTCATGTAAATGAATTGTTTTCCAATAGATCATAGCTATGTAATCCTGCTATGAACAGACACTAATAGAACCAAAGAAAGACTCTGTGCCATTCTGCCATTTCTGTTAAGGCAGCTGTAAAAGGGAAAAAGACTTCTGTTTGGTCCTAGTTAATATTTGTAGAGCTGACAGTGAAAAAAAGGAGCAAATTTGATACACAAAGTGAGAGTGCAACTCCATAACACTTTCTATAAAGATTTCTTTGCAGTCTAAAACTGTTTAGATCTATAGCTTTCACCAAAATTCATATTTTTTCACCAAAATTTGAATAAAAATTAATTTTTAATTCATTGCAGAGTCTCGTGGTGTCATTTATTTCCCTATAGGTGTACATTGGTACAGATGGAACACTGTCGATATTTCACTTCTAACATTGCAACAAATGTTAATAACCTTGCAATACACGTAAACCTGCACAGCGACAAGGGTCTGCACGGTCAGGCTGGCAGAGAAGCGCTAAACTCGCCATTGTAGCTGTGGAAATCACGGATTTAGACAATTAGCTTGCAGCCACCTCTGGAGACTGACTGCAGCTGTGATCTCCAACTGCTGGCAAATGTGACATTTGCCTTGGGCGGGTTTTTTGTCACTTTTTCTTTCGATATGTGTGTGTGTCATCACCAATACCCACCTGCGAATACACTAATTGAAAACAATTTTAATCCTTATTAAAGCGCTGTTAGCTTTATTAGAGAAATGCCAATACCGATCAGGACGTTCAATCCCTTGCTTCAAAGAGATTTTATAGGGAAAATGAGGATGTTTACGAGAAGATGGTGTTTACAGTATTTCAGCCGCAGGTAGCAGCCGACCTCTGCGCGAGAGCAGCGGTCCCCAGACACATCCGTGTGTCCACGGCATCCTGAGGGCTCGCCCCGCCATTGCGGAGCCCGCCCGTCTCCCCGGCAACGCTCCCAGGGTGCCCCGCGCGCTGCGGGCCTCGGCGGGCGGCGCCGCCGGCGGGAGGTGAGAGGCGCCATTTTTAAATCGCTCGGGCCGGCGGCAGCCGTGCCTGGCTGGTCTGTGGGCGGGGGTTCTGCTGTGCCAGGGGGAGCCGGGGTGTGCGGAGGACCGGACTGTAAAGGGGGGAGCCGGACTGTGATTGGGGCTGGGCTGTGATGGGGGCTGGGTTGACCGCGGCCCTTCTGCGTGCGTAGGGCTGCACCTCTTGGCGAACGGGCGGGGAGGACCCTTGGCCTCTGCTCGGCCCAGCGCGCTCTTTCCCCGGCCCGGGCCGTTGTTGGCCGCGCAGCCGGGACAGGAGAGCCCGGCGCTCCTCCGTGCCCGCTGCTCCGCCTCCGGGAGCAGCCTGCTGCGGCCTCTGTGGCCTGCTCCGTTCGGGATCGCCTGGCACGGTTCAGGGGCAGGAGGAGCCCGCTCGCTGCAGGCTTTCAAGTGTTTACGCTTGTCTGCTTTGCTTTCCACCAGCGGTCCTCAGCCACGGTTGCTGTGAGGAAATTTGTTATTTTTCTGTGCTTCTGGATTTATGTCAGCCGTGTTAGTGTTGTTTTTCTGACCGAGCTCCGACGTCCATAAGTCAAAAAAATTAACAGTAAAAAGGTCACGGTGATTTAAGCGGCTTGCTTGGCCTCTCACTCGAACTTCGTCCACGTACTGTAGAGTGTATATAAAATCGCGTTTCTGCCTACAGGGGGTAGGATGCATATGCCAGTGTGAAACCTATGCCCTCTCTGAACATCGCGATTTTTGAGTCAATATGAAAGGGAAGTGATTTTTCAGAAGAGTTTTGGTTGTGGACTATAGCTGTATTTGCAAAAAGCAGCCATTTGTATGCCCAAGTAGAACTTTGAGTGAGGTTTTAGTGAGCAAAAATTTATGTGTGTTTGAAGGTTTCTTGCCAGGAAAAAACAGTGGAAAACATGCATGGTGTGTATAGACTGGCTGCTCTTGAGTACAGCTCAATTCACCAGCTGTAGCTCCCATTCAAAATTCAATTTGATCAGTAACTACTGTCAGTTTGACTTGGTATTGTATGTGGCTAAGGCACAAATTTTAACCCTGAGTTAAGAGAGAACCTTGTTTGTTGTTTTTCACCTAATAAGTAACTGGATCTGTAGTGTAAGACAAACTGAAAGGGTGGTACCATGGGTAGGGATGGACACTGCAATAACATACAGATAATTGTTGAAACTTTTACCTTGAAAAGTGTTGTGGAGGGAGTGATAGTAGCTTGCATGAGATTGATGTCTTCTGTAATGCAGCTGTTATACAGATATTCTCCAGTATTTCTGCACTTAGGTGCACAAAAGTCTTAAGTGTTTATTTTCACTGGATTCTCTGCAGTAACATCTGAGCAGTGTCTACATTATGGAACTCTCTATAACAAAGGTTTTCCTGTTTCTCTTTGGTTTTGCCTGCCTAGATTTTTTTTTTTAAGGTGATTGCTTTGACTGTTGCAAGTTGCTGATGACAGATCAGTAGACTATGGACTGTTAAAGTAAAATGCAGTGTGCTGTCACATTTCTCAAATTATACAGAAGCGGGTTTGCGGGTTTTTTATTACACACTTGATGTTCTTGGGAAGTCTGATCTCTTATGAGTGTGTTGCATAGTTGTTTAAGGTAGGGTTTGTTTCACTGAATTGTGACTGTCTAAAATCTGGGTAGCTAGACCAAGGCTGTGATTTTGTGAACATCTGAGCTCTGTGCTGTGCCAGCTCTCTGCTCCTGAAAGGAGAAAGGCTTGCTCCTCCTCCTGTCTGTTTACTTGGCTCTTTGTTCCTTTCCCCTAGTCCGTACCAGCTGCCCACTTTCACTGATGATGTCGCTTGCTGGGTTTTTCCATGAGCTCGTGTGACTCACTGACCTCACAGAAAAACTATTGAGTGTCTTCTGCTTGAGTGTGTTGGCTTCTTGAATTAAAACAGTTCATGGAGGGTTCTGATGAATGACAAACACAGGGATGGGGATAAAGAAATGAGGAGTGGAGCCCTCTCGTTCCTGGTGACAGTGAGCTCTTGTGTTGGATTACACTTTTGCATTAGTTCATTATCTGATCTTACTGTAGACTCTTGAGCAGGGATGAGAGGGGGTTGGTGTTTGAAGAGTTGCTTTCATGAGGTTGTGCTTTCCTTGAGTTTTTCACTCTTTCAGGCGAATAGTTCATTGTTTCAGAAGATTTTGGCTAATTCAATTAGGAAAAAAGAAAAAGCAAATAAAGAGGTCTGGAGTTGTGACAGAAGCAGGCAGAGGAATTAGACCATGAGTTGTGTGAAGAAGCTCTTTGACTTCCACAGATCTTTCTGAGAATTTTATTGCTTGAGCAAAACCTACACAAGGCTAAATACTGTCAGTTTTTTCATTGTTAGTTGCAAAATTATATTCATTGTATCATTCAGCTGTTTAAAACTGTGTTCAAACACAATAAATTTAAGTGTTTTAAGTGTGGCTATGGTATGGAAAAGAGAGCCATGAGTGAGTTATGTATGGCACTCAGGGGATTTACCAATACATGGTGCAGTCATGTCATTTGGTTGTGCCAGGTGAACAAGAAGGAAGCCTTGCTGTTGTAAACAAAATGCCATAAAAAGTCATATAAAGAAAAAAACATATTGATGTATCATATTTTTCTCTAAATGCAAATATTCTCACTTTTATGAGCTTGTAGCAAAGAAAAGGTCAATATAATATAGCTGAAAAATATTGCAAAAGAAAAGCCCTTTCATGATGTGCAGCTATAAAGAGGAAGGATGTATAGTAGGTCATTCAGCAGTTTCTCTCTTTAGGAGGAGAAATAATTGGAGAAGAAAGGCAAAAAAAAGGTGACTCTTGGAAATGTAATTAATTTACTTCACTTAGCTATTCTACAGTAAGTATTGCCCTTTTACCTATAGAATGTGCATTTGCCTTGGTTTCAGGACTCTGCACCAATGCCTTTATATTTATACCTGTGGAAAATTATGTTAAGGTTTCATAGTATGAATTTGGGGTGACTAATACAAGGTTGCAGTTTGGTAGCTTGATAAAATTTGGCAAATAAGTAGGTGTAGGATTAAATTTAGATATGATGGTGGGTTTAGTTTCTTTAAAGTATGTTTTATACTTCTCCACTTCTTGAACACATCTCCAAGAGAGAAAGAACCTAGTGTTCTTTTAAAGTATTTCTCAAAAATTATGGGTGTAGTCTTTATGTAATTTTGAAGATTATTTAAGGCCTGTTCACTGACTGTGAGCAACTACTTTTAGCCATTAGCACAGATGAGATTCTGGTTAGTAAAATACTTAAAGTATTTGTATCCCTAAATGTTGTTGACTATTGACAGTTTACTGACAGAAATTATTTTGTGACGTGGGGAAAAGAACCTCAAAACAACAAAAAACTTTTTTGCATGTGAGTAGGTTAAATATTACAAAGTGTTTTTTGTGTTTTTGAGGAAAAAGCTCTCACGAAATAATGAAATCCCTGTTGTCTGTTTCACAGTTGTCACCGGGAATGCAAATCATGACATTTGCCGCTAGATGTCCCTGCAAGCCAAAACAGATTTGTTTCCTGAACTACAGTTTAGGCTTTTGCAGTCTGGAGCATTGTTTTGTCAGCTGCAATTATCTCCCTCTTTTCTCCTTTTATCTTTTTCATGAAATGTTCATGCATATGAATACATGGCCAGGTGTGTGCCTTGCTTTGTAATTTGTGCACTTTTTGGTAGTAGCAAAAGCTGTGTGAGGAGAGCATATACTTCTCACCTGCAGCAGCTTGGAATAGAGTGTACAAAAGGCTGTGCTTCAGCTTATCTTTTGGCTGACCTGCTCTCAGAAAACGTAGTGTTTGCTTGGTGTTTTTGACTTTATCTGCATTATGCCAGTTCAGAAATACTTCTTACTCAAGTTAGCAGCTGGATTCAGACCTGACTTTAAATGCTGTGTTCCTAATTCTAAGCCTTGGCTTACAGTTTGATAGTTACGTTCAGTATCTATAGCATATGAAAGCAAAATGCTACTGCCTGGTTGTTGGGGATTTTTGTTGTTGTTTTGGTTTGTTGGTTTGGTTTGTTCTTTTTGTTTGTGTGGGGTTTCTCTTGTTTTTAATAGTGATCATGTTAACCCTGTTGAAATGCTTACAAATTCTTAGGGACGTACTGCCTTGAATTTTCTCTGTGTACCAGAGCTTTCTCTCTTCTCACGTGATTTATTGTCTTTAGCATCACTGACCTGTTCTCCTCATCCAGCTGTTGGTTTAACAATTGAAAATGTCTTTATATTGAGTTTGAAAATTGCTGTTGTCCTTTGTTTCTCAACAACCAACAAAATTCAGGGATGAAAAAGAGATTGTATTGGTTAGAAGGGCCTTCAGAACCTATGTCATTGGTGTTTGAAATTGGTTGTGCATTTAGGACAGTCACAGAGAAGAATGTTCTTTATTCTGATTTCTTTCTCTTCATTCTCGCAGCAAATTTGGGTAAAGCAGAATACAAACTTGATGTTCTTGCTTTGCCTAGACTATTGTTATAAGTGGTAAATTTTTCTCTGACCTCTTCTCATTTTAGCAATGGAGGAAGAAAAAAACGGGAGAGAATGTCTTACATTTACGTTTGCCTGACATTATCACATCTTAGTGGAATGGGTGTTTTCTTTCTGTATGGAAGACAGATTTTCATCTTGCTTATAGTTCAGGGGTTTATAAAATCAAATTGTGTTTAAGATACATCCAGGAAAGAGTGCAGTGGTAGAAAACATACATGCAAGTGTGCACGTAAAGAAGGTGAGGTATTTGTAGTGGTGGTCGAGATTTATCATTGTTTCTGTGTGAGTTTTTCTTTGTACGAAGGTACACTTTGTACACTGCAGACATGGACTTCTGGCATCAGTCCAGCTATGCAAAAAGCTAAAATGGCAGAGTAGTTGTTTTCAAAGTTTTGTAACTTCCCTAAAATTCAGTTGCAGTCCTTCCTTCCCCAGATCCTGTAGAAGTGTCAGTAGTGATTGGATTAAGACCTATTGCTTCAAATATCAAAAAGCACTAATAAGACATATTAGAATACTTTTTTATTTCTCAGGAACTCTTGATTTGCAGCTTTCCTCACACCAATCTGATATTTTCACATTTTTGAAAGTCTTTCTGGAAAGATCCCAAGAAACCACAAGATAAGCTTTGAAAATAAGAAAGTGATGTATTTCAGGATTGAACTGTGGGCAGGTGTCTTCCAGGCTGTCCCTGACACCTTAACTCTTCTCCAGAGAGAGCTCGATAGGAATTCAATAGAGAATTATCTGCTTTTCCTCCAACTGAGATACTGGTGTATTGATTAATACAACCTGTTAGGATAGTGTGACAGACTTTGACTTTAATAAGTAGTAAGAAAAGCTGTGTCTGCTGTCTGTGACCTCTGCTTGAGCTCTGATTAAAAACGCATAATTAGGGCATCATAGTTGACATCTCAGGGTGTAACATAAGTAAAAATAAAATTTCATGTAATCTGTCAGATAGTTGTGCTTGTTCTTATTTTGTATTGACTCAAATGGCCTTTGTGTTTAAGTGTGTTCTATGCCCCTGGAGGGGCTATTACTTCTCAGGACAGGCTGCATGAACAGAGAAGAGATGTACTTTCAGTAAAGGTTTCTAATCTGTGTTACAACAGAACCGGGATTGTTCTGTACCGAAAGCAAAAGCAGTGTGTGAAACCTTTGAACTGTGAGTGTTCTTGAATGCTAATTACATGTCCTCGTATTTGTCCAGGTGTCTTGATCTTCTGAGATCTCAGCGGAAGGAGTGGATGCTCTCGTAGATTAGTTGTACATTAATCTTGTCTTCTCCATACTCATTGTGAGCAGTCATTGTAAAATGGATGGTTTGGGCAACCTCCTTCCTCCTGTGGGTGAAAATGACGATGCAGCTAATTCACAAGAAATACTAAAGCTTTTGATGGATGAAAAAATGCGAAGTGAACACCATAAAGCAAATTATCAAACTCTAAGGGCAGAACATCTAAGGTACATCAATTTAAACAGGTTTCTCTCTTTGAGTTGTTAAAAGGTGAAACTAAACCTTGGAAGGGATTTATTTGTATGTGTGAGATGTGTGTTAGCTCTTTCTGTGTGTAAGGACAGATTTGAGTGTTGTTCGTATTAGAAAATAAACAATTCAAAGTACCTTAAGACATTGCAGATGATGTTTCTGCAGTGCTTTTTATGTTTGTCAGGATGGGATAACTTTTCAGTATATTACAGGAAGAGGATATTGATAGCTTAGTTCTTATTTGGTGTTTGTATGTTGGCTTCTGTGTGTCTTTTGAGCTTCAAGTTCTCATTTTAAAAGGTGAATATAAATCTTTTATCTTTTAGATTACAAGAGGATTATACCAAATCGCAAGATGAACTGAAACGGTTGTTAGTTGAAAAACAGACTGTACATGACAAATTTCAGCAGCTTCTTGCTGACTTTCAAGATCAGTTACTGGCTAAAACACAAGAGCTGGAACAAGTGAAGCTGCAGGTGAGATAATTTACTAGAAGGACTTGGTGTGTATTTTTATCCTGTAGTATGGCCATGCATTTTTTTCTGTTAATGCAGTATGCATATACCTAGCTAGGATATATTTCAGGTGTCTTGAAATTCACCCAATCCAAGTAATGGCTCTCCTCTAGAGTGACTATGGTCTGAAATTACTGTTTTCTTGTTTAACTGAATGATCGAAATCCTGTTGTTAGGTGCTGTGTAAGACTCTGTCTCCATCTGTGCTTGCTCTGCTGTTAATGGGAGAATCATCTGCCTTGAGGGTAACTTAGGTGCCTAAATCTATTAGGATAAGTGACTAGAAAAATAAAAAATTGTTTCTCTTTGTGATGACAGCTTTCTTCTTTATTTTTCTTAAAAAAATCTCAAACCAAAATCAAACAAAAAAATTCCTCAACGTTTAAGATAACTTGGGTGACAGTCTATGGAACTGCTTGTTTCCTTAAAGTAATGCAGGACATATTCTTAGGAAACAAATATAATCTCTAACCAAAGGATCCAGGACTCTGAATGGAGGAGATGCGCCTCAGTACCATAACTAGAACTGGGTTCCAGGCACTTCAGGGTACAGATAAGTGAAAGAAAAATAGAATAAATAAGAATATGTCACTTTTGCGGATGAAATTTTTTGTTTTAAACTCTGTTTGTTGGTAGATAGTTTGCTATGTGAACCATACCATGAAATTTCATCAAAATACTGTACAGAATGGCGCATAAGGCAAGGATTCTTCCCTGATGGTTTTTTTCATTCAAACCAGTACCCATGTATCCACTGGAGAACACACATCTCATGTGTTTTGCAAATAGTTGTTTGATGTTTCTCATTTTGATCTTTTTGGGTTGGTTCACTTACTGTTTAGGTTAGACACTAATTCTTTTTCTTTTATGTGTGACTGCTTTTCCTTCCCCCATCCCCCACAAAGGAGATAAATCTCTTGGCAATTCAGCCTGAAATTTGTGTTGCTTCTACCGATAAATGCTGACATTCCAAATGCTTCTGTTATCTTCCCAGAATATTTTTAGTTCACTAATGTGTTTTTTTTGCTTCCGTAACTAGTATTGAAATTTCTTTAGAAAAACATAAAAAATTAAGTAGAATTCCTAAAATCATATTTGAAATACTTTATTCCTGGCTATGTGACCTATCACAGTGTAAAGAACTGAATATGACTAATTATTTGTGACACTTTTCTGTTTTAAGGTGCTAACTCCTCAAAAATTAGAACAGTTAAAAGCAAAAATGTATGAGGAATTGGAGTCTCCTATGAGAGAGCGTTATCAGAAGCTAGAAAATGTAAGTCATAAGTATTGAAATTTTATTTCATTTAGAGTAGTGATCACTGCTTTATAGTTGTTCCTAAAACCTTAGGAGAAATTAAAACTGAAAGGGGAGCAAAGTATGACATTATTTTTCTGGTACTGTTGTTCCAGGCAGGGAAGGTTGAAATCATGGAAGAGGGAGGAGGTGACATTCAGTTCATCAAAGATAACTTATGAAACAATAGGAACATTGCATGGACATTTAAAGGAAATAAATTTGAAAACTTCTAATTGATTTGTTTTTTGGTCTAACTTAGGAAGTAGAAAAATACAGAACACTATATAACAAACTACGTTACGACCATACCTTTCTGAAATCAGAATTTGAGCATCAAAAGGAAGAACATGCACATATTTTAGAAGAGAAGAAAATAAAATATGAGGCTGAGGTATGTAGAATATTATAGTATAGCTTAGACTGTATCTCTGACAAAGCTGCTTGAACATTGTCAAACTGTTGGTACTTGTAGGGTTGTCAGTTTCACTCCATTTCACGTTTGTTTCTATTCTCTTAAATCTTGAAGCACTTCTGTGGCTTAGCCTAAGGCCGCCTCTGTAGATTTGTTCAGTGATGGGTTGCAGTATTATTTGTGCTATTAAAAGTAAGAATAACTTGCTTTCTGGTAAATGACTGCCAGTACGTTTGCTTAATGCTGTTTTTAATCACGTTTGTGATGGTGTCCTGGGTTGTAGTATGGGATGTACACAAAGTATTCTATCACCATCTTCATGAACTGTTGAATTCAATTGTTGGAGTAGTCTTTCCCCTAGGCCCTNATTTGTGACACAATGCTAATTTGAAACTAATAAATTATCTGAGTAACCAGTGTAAGTCTAGACTTTAAATTACTTAGGTGGCAACTTATTGAGGAAGATATTGTTAATAGCAGATAAGGGTGCATTTTGCAATGTATCTGTCATGATCTTAGTTTGGATCAAGATGGTGATAATCTAAAGGAAACTGAAAACTTTGGTAACTTTGTTTTAATTGTATTAGCTCTTGAAACCATTCATTCATTTCTTTGGACTTTCAAAAGTGTATGTAGCTAAATAAATTGCCACCTTATTTATGTTTTAAATATATACAGCATTGTAAATGAGTTGCAGATGTCATTTGCATATCCACTTAAGTAATTGTCTGGAAGCATATATTCTAAGATGCCAGATTTAAATGTATTACTCCAAACACCAGACACAAATCAAAGCAATCATCACTTTCAAAATCAATCCAAGCTTGCAAATGTAGTGCATTAAAAACAGAACAGCGGCCCTTCCTGGAGCTAAACCCACATGCTGCTTTACAGCTTGCCTCTCTCATGGGCTTGTTGAGTCTGTGCTAGTCCTGCAGCTAATTAGCACACTTACACACAATGAAACTACCTTGAGCCCAGGGCACAGTGTGATCTGGTTTCTCTCAAAGGCTTTTTAACATTCCATGTCATTTTGCACAAGGAGGCTATAAAAACATCCTAATTCTTAAATGCTGGCTTGAGCATATCATGCAATTGAATCTCCTCATAAAATTTGGGGGTCTTTTGCTGCAAGAAATCAGGTTTGTTCGTAGAGAGTGCTGGTGAAACTTTTTTGAAAAGACTGCTGCAGATCAGAGTTTGGACTAGTCTCCAAATAGGGAGAGAATTCTTACATACTTTTCTTTCTCCCTCTTTTGCCCCCACAATTATATTCAGTTCATGTAACTTATTTTGAAATATAACAATCTGTGTATTTATGTTTGTTAATTACAGTCTCCAGATTGGTTTGTACCTTTTGTACTACCTTGTAAGAGAGAGTTGGGGTTTTTTTGTTGTTACTGGGGTTTTTTGTTTGGTTGGGATTTTTTTGTGTGTCTTTTTTCTTTTTTTTAATGTTTTTGTTTTGTTTGTTGTCTGTTGGGGCCCAGTCCTGCTGGCTGTCTGGACCCAAGTGTTAGCAGATTTGGGTTTTGTTGTAATTATAATATAGTGGAATCATAAGGTAAGTTGGAAGAGACTCTTTCTAGTCCAAAATCCTGCTTAAAATATTGAAGTGTAATGAGATCAGGTTGCTCAGGTCCATGTCCAGCCAAGCCTTGAACATCTGCAAGGATGGGGATTCCATAATATTTCTGGCCAGACTCTTTCAGTATTTAACCATCTTCATGGTAAACTTTTTTTCATAATATGTAATTGGAACTTCACATGTTGCAAATTGTGCCTGTTGCCTCTCTTCCTGTCACTATGCATCTTTTCTTCTCTAAGCTGAGGCTTAGTTCTCTTGCCTTGTCCTTATATGTCATGTTCCCCACCCCTCTGAACCTTAGTGGCCATCTGGACTCGACACAAACTACAGATACATCTTTACCAGCACTGGAAGGGGGACAAAGGACCACTTCCCTGGTCGGCCAGTTATCCTCCTTCCAATCTGCCAGGATTGAATTGGGTGCTCTGCTGACTAATGTTTAGCTTGTCCACTAGAACCCCCAGATCCTTTTCCATGGAGATGCTTCCCAGACACTTGCTATGGGTCTGTACTATTGCACTGGATTATTCCATCCCAGATGCATGATTTGCTCTTCTTGTTGAAGAGGACCCAGTTCTGTCCATTCCTTCAGCTTGTCCAGATTCTTCTGGACAGCAGTTCTGCCTTCCAACAGATTGACCACTTCCCCCCAGTTTGGTGTCACACTCAAGCTTGCTGAATGTGACTCCATGCCATCACCCATCATCCTTGCTAATGAGGACATCAATCACTCTGTAGCGTTCTCAAAAAGACCACACTAATTACAGGTATTCAGGTGGTCTTTCTTTGAGTTTCCTGCTCTAAGCAAATTGATGTTTAAATGTCCACTGCTGCTCTTTTCTAAATTGTTAACTGCTGCAATTGTTGCTGCCTGACACCTAACCAATGTACAAACTTTTTATTTTTCTGATTAACAACTATCAGATTGCAAGACTGGATAAAGATAAGGAAGAACTCCATAATCAGCTGCTTAGCATTGATCCCACAAGGGACAGTAAACGTGTGGAGACACTTTCTAGAGAAAAGGCACAAATGTGTCAGAAATTAAAAGCTTTAGAAGCAGAAGTAGAAGAACTAAGAGCAGAAAGACACAACTGTGTTGTGCAAGCAGAAAATGTTCAAAGAGTACAAGCACGACAGTTAGCTGAGATGCAGACCATGATGCGGTCTCTAGAGGTAAGACTTTCTTTTATTATTTTGCCTCCCTCTAGAGTGTAGTAAGAATAACACTTGGCCTGACAAAACTGTCACTGAAATCACTGATAATTTTGCCATTGATTCCACAATTTGAATTTGTACATTTCAGATTTAAAATCAAATTATAGTTGGCAGAGAGTCATGCACTGCCAATTCGACTTTGGGAAGTCTCTCAACTTAGAGATTCTGCTGAATGATCTCCTTTCCAAACAAGCGAGTCATATCCATATTTGTTGTCAGTGAGAAGGTCATGTCAGCACTTGCCACTTAGCTGGAGTTAGAAAACAATGTGTTAACAATCTGCTGCAGTAAATTCTCTGTTCTTTTAAAAAATATCACATGATGCTCCTCTCTTTAATCCTTTCCTCATCTGTCATCTTTTTTGCTTACCCATGCCTTTTCTTTCTCCAGCACGTTACTGCAGTTGTTTAGTACTTGGCTGTTGCTCTCCTTGGTATTTCTGGCCTGTTGCACTTTTCCCAGGATTCCACTGTGTTCCTCATCTGTGGTCCTCAGACCTTCTGTCAGTTCTTGCTACCTCTCTAGGTAGCGAGCCTTTTCATCTAGGTTCTTTGTAGTTGCAGCATGCAGATAGATGGTTCATTTTCTTTTTGTATTTTTCAGTGCTGTATACCTTAGTTACAAAATCCTCTGATCTCAATTTAAAAAGTGCTGTAATCATCTTAGACAACTTTAAAGAGAGCCCTGCCAAAAACAGAAGTGTTCAGAAAGAGGAAGGTGACATCATATATTAGATTACCTTTTTGATAATCAGTAACGATCAAGGTCTTGTCTTGTAAAGATTGAGTCTATAGTACAGTAATTGCATTTTATTTCCTCTCCAGGATGTTAATTCTTTGGTCAGTATAACTGCATAGGCCAGCATATTACACCTTTTTGAGCACCATTTGTAGTTACATTGTTTACAGCTCAGTAATTTACTGGTAAGCACGCCTGCTGCCTCCTAACCAAGTCAGATTATCACCAACACTTATCAAGGAGGATTGAAAATGGGAGTGATTCTATTTGGGAGATGTTAGTAAAAAAAGTTGTGACTTTTGAGTAAAATTCAAGACCATTTTTGTATTGGAATGTATGGTTGAGCAAAGATGAATATTTATATATCATACTATATATTATAACGAGTCAGTAATATCTGAAAGCCCAGATCAATCAAACATTTCGAATGAGTCACAAGAGGCAACCCAGCTCCAAAAATCTTAAAAATACTTCCTTCATTCAAGGCAGAAAAGAAGTCTGCTGAGCTACAAGTTGATCGAATTGAGAAAGAACTGCAGACAAGTCATGAACAAAACATTCTCTTAACTAGCAAACTTCACAAATCCGAACGAGAAGTCAATTCCTTAGCTGCTCAAGTAAGTACTTTTATGGTATCTGAAATATATTTATCGCATCCTTTTAAGTTTTTCTGCTTGTATTTTACACTAAGAATAAAGTAACAATGTCTTCTGCTGTGACTTAAAGTAAGTGTGGAATTTTCCCCTCAGTTTCAGTTGAAAGACAAAGAATAAGTGACTTTACAGGAGAAATGTCATACCTAAAATTATCTCTGAGATTGAGGTTATGTTCTTATTATTCCATCTTCTAGGTCTTTTTCCTGAACAGAACAAGACTTGAAGTGATATCTTTATATTCATGTTTTTAATGTTTATGAAAACAGTCAGCCTTCAGAGCTTTAAACTGATCTTTCTTCCCTTTTTTTTTTTTTTTGTAATGGAGCTATGGCTACTGGAATTGCTTGTGGAGATGTGGGTTATATTAGGAGCAGGGTAGTCACGTTACCATAGCCTTTTTCTTGGGCTACTGCCAACATAACTTGTACAAAAACATGTTGGTACAGAATTGCGTCACAGCATTTTAAGTTGACCATTGTCTTAAAACATACTTGAGTAACTTTGTTGGGTTGGCAACAGATCTTAGAGGTTTTGTTCTATGTTTCTATGTTGGTTTGTTTTTTTTTTTTTTTTGAGATATTTTTACAGTGCATATTTATGAGTGCTAAGTATTTAATTTTGGTCATTCATTATAAAAAGTTGTAATTTACCGTAGGGTTGAGATATAAGCTATACCACTATTTAAAACCTCTTTATGTAATATGCCGTACTTGGCCCCAGTGAATGCTAAATAGGAGGGGAAAACTTCTGTTAAACATTTTTCAGTGGACTCCCAGAATATATAGAAGCTTGTTACTGTCTTTATTTTTTGTATCAACTGGTCTTCTCTGCTCCCCTCCAGAAGCAGGACAAAATAAAATGTCCCCGTGATGTTTTCAAAGGGAGGAAAATAGAAGGTTTACTATACTAACCTCCACCTGCCTCTGCTCCCACTCAAACCTGTTTCTGAGCACAGGTGCATGTGTTTGACTTTTGGATTTTCTGCCTTAAAAAAGCCACCTTAAATCTTTTCAAGTTGCCCTGAAATGCTATCAACTTAATATATAAGCAACTAAATCTTCCATGTAGTTACTTAATAAGCTACTGTGTCATTCTTAACCTTTTGCCACTTGTATATGCTAGCAGGTTGTAATTACATTTGTCATTGTGAATGGATTTTCATTATAAGTGCTTTCCTCCAGATATTTAATTCACATTGACCGTGTAATTACTGCATTCAAATGCCTAAACTATAGAAAGTTTCCATGCAAGCAGTAATTTTCTTTGATTTGATGTTCTTAAAGCTCCTACTTTTATGAGGCCATTTGATGTGTCTGTAGAACAGTATTTGATTTAAAATGCACTTCAAAACTATGAAGACCTGGATTTTGAGAAACTAATGCAGCACTCCAGGAGACCAGGGGACCTCTAAGCAGTTGCCAAATTGAAATTACTTGGGGGAATAGTTGATGTTCTGGCTTTGGATATCACTGTTTTGATTTACTTATGGACATTAAATTTAATTTTAGCTTGACTCTGAGGTATTTTTAGTCAGAAAGGAAGTAAATATATTAAAATTTATTGTAGTTAATTTGATGTTGGTTTTTACTAATTCATAGGTAAAAGAACTTAAACATTCACATAAGTTGGAAGTAACAAATGTCAAACTGGAGGCAGCAAGAACAAAGAGTGAAGTAGAAAGAGAGAGAAACAAGATTCAAAGTGAAATGGATGGTAAAGTATGAAATTATTTTGTAATTATTTTATCTGTTTACTTCTGGTTAGAATAATGCAATTATTTTTTTCTCTGAACACTGCCCAGCAGCCTTCACCTTCTACTTCTGGTCTAGGTCATAGATCTGACAATCCATTTGGTATTTGAAATAATTGTGTTGTTTCACTTCCTCTACTAGGCAAAGAACAACTGAGAGCAATTTTTCATTTATGTAAATTAGTACATTTGTGACACAACTTGAGCCTAATCTGTTTCAAATTATATACTTCATACGTTTTTTTTTTTCTATTATTGCTAAATTCTCAAGTCTTTCATACTCTGCTTGAAACCTTATTGTGCCCCAGAGCTTCAGTGGTTGGGGGTTTTTTTGATTCTGTGTCTGTGGAATTGATACCAGTTCCATAAGGCTGCCACATGGAACAAAATACAGTACCTAGTTCATTCTTTGAAGGAAATAGGCATTGCTCTAAGATACCTGATGCAGCTGAGTATGTAAGCAACTTGAAATAGCTTTCTAGAGTGAAAAGGCCAAAACTTTCTAGTATTAGTTGTGTTTAAACCACTACTCAGCTTTAAAGAGACCTGTCCTCACTGATTGGCCATAGCCCCAAATAGCACCTTTATCTTCCTGAAATAATTGTTTCTGCTCACTTGCTTTAATATTAAGTTTGCTAAGAGCAACGAAAAAGTGGTGTTTTCTGTACTGATAATATATTTACAGTGTATTGCAAACTGAAAATGTTGGGCCCTATGAAATATGAAACTGAATACAGACAAGATTTAAGTTAACCTGAACTTACTGTGGAATTCCATTTGCATCACTGAATTAGCTAAATAACCAGGAATCACTGTTAGGGCATGTTGGCTTACTTCCCAGTGAACACAGGTGTCAGTCACAAGATTTTAGTTTGTATCATTTATCCTTGCCTGTAGAGTCATAGTTTTAGAAATGCCTCCTTTGGTAATATAGATGGATTGAAATGTGAGATTCGTTGTGGCCCAGTTACTGGTTTCACTGATAACCAGTTACTGTTTACTGTAAACTTTTCAAGACAACGAAAATTTTCATGCTTGATCTTTGCATAGCTATTGTGGAACACTTTTTAAAGGTTTTAAATCCAGACACAAGTGCTTTGTATAAATTGCTCTAGAGTTTAAATCTGTAATAATATCAACTGTTTAGAAACTCTTGTAGACCATGATTCCAGTGTAATGGCTACTTTTTGAAAGTTTTGGGAATATAACTGTTACACTAAGAAAGGTCTCTTCTGGTTTGCTTGTGTTTTGTTTTTTCCCCTTCCCCCATTCATTCAGTCATTTGAATTAAATTTTTAGTTCTCTTTTGTGAATTTATGAAGTTATTTGAATACAGGATTTCAGCAGGTTCTTATCAATAATGGCATGTTTAACTTTTTTTAATGTACTATGCAGGATTGCTGTCTGACAAGGAAATTCTTACTGCAGCTGTTGAACGTCATAAAGTGCTTTTAGTAGAAAAGGATCGGGAGCTAATTCGTAAAGTGCAAGCTGCCAAAGAGGAAGTTTTTGACAAGATTGCAGCCTTACAGAATGAGAAGTATGTCTATTGATTTCCTCCTCAGCTTCTAAAAGAGGACTGTTTTGTGTTACTTTTAAAAATGTCACTCTTAACTAAACACTTCTGGCATTTTGTAATGATTCTTGTGTCATGTTGAATAATGTCTTAGGTTAGAACTCGAGAACAGATTGGCTGATCTAGAGAAGATGAAACTGGAACAAGATTCTTGGAGACAATCTGAAAAGGATCAGTATGAAGAGAAACTACGTGCTGTGCAGATGGCGGAAGAATCTAGCAAAAAGGAACTTCAGCGTTTGCGGTAGTGTGGCCTTTCTAATCTTAGCACAAATTTTTCATTTCCCCCCCCTTAATGTCTTTACAGTAGACAGCTTACTGTTCATAGATAGAGAAATCTTCATTTTGAAATGTTCATTATAGTAGATTCAACAAAATTATCTTTTGCACTATGTAAAAAAGAGTGCAGAATTAAAAATGAACTGTTTGAGAAGATACCACTTTTTGTCCGAACCTTTAAGTGTTATTTTCAATGACCATTTTGAAGTAATAACTTGGCAATACACGTTTGTTAGAACTGGTTTAGTGCTGGCTGCTGGCATAGCCCCATTGTTAGAGTAAACCATTTCTCTTTCCACAATGGCACCATAGCAGCAATTGGCAAGCTAAGACCCTACTATGATGCCTCTGAGTTGGTTATTATGGTTGGGAGATTACTTGGCTTACTATAGTTTTTGTATGTAGGTCAGCATGATAAAATGAATCATACTCCAAAAGTCTTATTCCTTTGTGAATTCTGCTAATTAATAGAAATAGATTTTAAATACTTTTTAAGTTAAATATTTATCAGCCTTTCAAATAATGCTATTTATTTGTCAGGCTGATTTGTCCTTATTTATAACATCTGTATTTTGATTAGATAAAAATAAGGATGTCTTACACAATTTTAGATTTAAAATTCAACAGCAAGCTATGCAGACAGAAGAGCTGGAAGAAAAGAGATGTGAAAATGCTAATCTGAAACAGGTAAGGTTTTATTGCATTGTAATGTTTTATAGAGAAATACATTCTTTCCTGTAGTTACCATGTCCTGTGTTTGAAGATTAGATTGTATTTTTAAGGCGCTTTTTTTTTTTTTTTCCCTGAGGGACGTAATGTGTACTTCAGATATTTAAAGGAGAAGTGTTCAGAAATCAATCATGCTTTCCTGGACCTCTATAAATGGATTACAGCTTTTTGCTTCATGTGTTTTTTGGGTACCAGGAATTTCAAAGCTGAATGTTTATAGACTGGTATATTGAATATGGTTATGCACTATTTAACTGGAGATTCAGTTGCCATGGAGACTTATAAATTGTTTCTAGGTAATGCTTTGCATTTACACTGTATCTCTCATCTGAGGTTCTTCAAGTGTTTAACAGATGTTTCATAAATGAACAAACTACTGTAAAGAGGTATATTTCTATTGGAGAGTCAGTTGATGACAGTGTGGAAAATCAAACGTATTTTTTTAACTCCTGCTTGCCTGTGATGTTATTTAGTAGGTAATACCAATAGCTGTGCATCAAAGTACTCTGCAAGCTCTGTGCACTTGAAGTTCAAGGCAATTATTTTTTCCTCCAGAAATCAGAAATTGAGGGATGTAAGTGTCCATATAGGGGGAGGAAAAGGAAAGGGAAATGATCATTTCTGTATGCTGGCTGCAGAGGTTGGACTTTTCAGTGCTTCCTTGTTTTGTCAACTGATTGGTACAGTCACTGTTGGCTCTAGCACACTGTGTATTATGAGATATGAGAGCCTGGGTAGCTCCACAGCTCTGCTACTAAGTATTTCATGGTCCTCTGGGGTTGAAGGGTTGGATTTCTGAAGTTCTGGAGGACACTTCAGTGACAGAAAACTCCTGCCTACCTTTCTCATTTTAATTACAATAGAAATCCTTTGTCTCATAGTGATTTACATTAAAGCTTCTAGAGAAACTGTTGAGTAAAGAGAAAAGAAACAAGTAAAAAAGGCTAATGAAAAGCTAAAGCTAGTTGGTGTCTCCATTTTGCATTGTCTCATTATCTCAGAATCAATTTTTGGTTATTTGCATACCTTCTGAAATGGAAAAAATCTTTTTTGTTTTGGTAGCAAATAAATGATATCCAACTCCAGCTTGCCTCACTTTCTCAATCAGAAAATGATTTGCTGGAATCTAATCAGAAGTTGAAGGAAATAATAGAGAGATTGAAACAGGAATGTCAACATGCAAGGGCTCAGGCAGAGAAAGCTCAACTGGAAACAGAGAAGTAATTTTTTTCTTTTGACTTTTCGTGCTGCTTGTGTTCTTCTCATGTGGCTTATTTAACTGTGGATTGTAGATTCTGAATAAAGCCAGAAAGTTAAAATGAACAGGAAATATTGGACAATTGTAAAACAGTTGTACTTTCTGTGGCATAGTATGTATAAAAGCTTTCCTCATGTCAGCTTTGAAAACAGGAGTTTTTAACATACCTCTTAAAATTAATTATTAGTGGGATTAGTGGGATACACTGCATGCATAAAATGAACTTCTTATACTGAAGTGAGTGTAAAACTTCTGTAGGTATAAATGGATGTAGAGTTTCAGACAAAGAGCATTCAAGCATTGTATTATGCATGATAAAGTTCCACAATCCCAGTCAGTATGTGTGAATACTTCTCTCCCTTTCCCACTAGCTACTTAAGTAAAAGCTTACAGAGTATTTTCTAGTTCCTCTCATCAAAATTAAAAATCATCACTTTCCTTTTTTTGCACAAGCTTGACCGCATACCATCAAAGTATTGACAATAAAGGATGAAGAAAGTTAATAAATGATGAAGGAAGTCAAATTTCATTCATATTCCATGTAGAAAAGCAAACTTTCCTGGAATTTAAAGATTCATTTGTCAGTCTGAAGTGGCTTTTCAGAATTTCCTAGTTTAGTAACCAAATATGTGTCTAACTTGTACTGGATTATTGTGTGGTGGGTGTTTTTAAAAAGTCAGTGGCCCAGATTGAATATAAAACTTCCAAAGGTATAATGTAACTTCTTTTTGTTTCAACATCTCTTTTGCTACTAATTGCTACTGCAATTGCTATGTTGTCATTAGTTTAAGTAGTGCTTTTCAATTTAACATTTGAAGATATTATTGCATTTGGACTGCAAAGTATGTCACCAGCACATTAAATACCTTGGATGTTTGCTTTGAGGAGGTGTACTCACATGTTGAGTGAGATCGTTGCTGTTACTTGAATGAGACTGTCATTTTCATTTACATATTAATGGATCACAAAACAGTCAGGACTATGTTTTCCTGGGAAGGCAGTGGAAGAAATTTGTCAGTCCTCAGAGATCATTGTACAAGTATGTAGGTACTGAGAGATGCACTAAGGCTGACACTGCAGAATGAAGCAGCTTTGTAGCCTCCATGTAGGTTCTGCAGGTCTGTGCCCTTGCTATGCTGGGATCCTTGTGTCACGTCTCCATTGTTTTTATGAATCTGTGAGTAACAGAACATCCTTCCTCAGCTCAGTAAATTGTTATGAGCTTGACCACCAAAGAGTTAAGTTGCACCAAAGCAAGAGGAAGTGAAATAGGGACCAAAAGATGAGAAAGCGTAAGATAAAAAGTTTCAGATAAATCAAGTAGTGCCAGTTGAGCATTGAGTAGGTAAAGCAGCTGTATGTCTGGATGTGTCAGTCTTAAGCTTGGAAATGAAAATGTGAAAGGAGAAAAAGAGCTGAAGGCAAACTAGGGGACTGGTACAGATCAGAGATGAGCTCAAACAGGAACTTGTTTAGCATTTTGGGAACAATGTTAGTGGCATTTAAACCAAACAAACAACAACAAAAACAGAATACCTCAAGAAACCCTCACACCCCACTCAAGCATTTTTAACCATTGCCGTAGCTGAAATCCTTGCACTGCTGAGCAATGCTTGTCCAAAGTGCTTTGGTTCCTGGTACTAATAGTTATTTACAGTCAAGAAGGAGGTACAAGCCATGCTGCATCAACTAAAAGAACTGTGACAGGTGGCACATGGGCCAGGACTTTGGCTCCCAAATGAGAGTGGACAGTACCCAATACTTCTACTGTGGGGAAGGGAGAGGTGGTTTGAGAAATTTATGGAGATGCATTCAGAGTCCCTGTAGGGAAACTGCATCTGCCCAGGACTGGAGTAGTGTGGATGCACTAATACTAAGCCTTGGTCTTCTTAAATTCTGCTACATAGAATCTCACCATTTGATTTTACTTTTTAACAGTAATGGAATTAAGTATGCCATTCGTTCTTGTCTGCTTTGACTCACAATGCAGGTAGCTCAAACAAACAAGGCAGCATGGAGAAACTGGCTCCTTTCCTATACACTGCTAGAGAACACAGCCTAATTTTAGTGTGCTGTAACCATGCAAAAGTCTAAACAGATAACGTGCCATTGGTAGTGTGTGTTCAGCTGGAATGTTGTGTAGAAACCATATTAGTGGGAGCTTTCTGTTGAGCTGGTGTTTGCTCTGCTTGGGAGCAGGTCCTAAGCAAGCCTGTTACAAAGACTTAGTAGACCCCTTAGGGCAGCACACTGCTCTCCCAAACAGAGAAGGTAGTTGTCAACTCTTCTGACAACTGATGTTTGGAATAGGCATCTGCTCTTGTGTTTCAGTGTGATAGTTTGACCTGAACTGAGGAATTTTCTCTGGGTGGTTTGGCAGCATGCCAGTCCAACAAGGCACCAACAATTAGCTTCTTGGAATCAGTTTTCAAAATTTGCCTCATGGTTGAAGAAATCCTAGGATAATGCATGGGTTCAAATGTTGTAGTCGCAATTGGATTGTTAACATAATCAAATCTATGTCAGATGCTTTAAGTGTATAAAAGTAGGAGATGTGAAAAGGTGCATCTATTTTAAGAGCCTTAAGGCATTAACTGAACGTGCTGCTTGGTTTGTATAACCTCTTAATCTTTTAACCTGATTTTTCCAAAGGACTTCAGAATACCAACGTATGGAATGGCTGCAGGAGAAGCATATGCTTACTCAGCACATCACAGAATATGAAGAGAAATACAAGCAAATGAAGAACAAGCTATGTCGAGCTGCTATGGCTCAGAAAAAGGCATGTTGCCCCTTTTTGAATGATCCAGCCTGTGTAAATTTCATGTTGGCCAGCTAGAATTGTTTCAGTGTTTAGAGTTTATTTGCAGTGTACTGTATATAATAACTAAATATATTGAGATCTTCAAGATTAGCATAGAAATAGGTTGAAGTGACAAGCAAAAGAATATTACAGCTGACAACTTTGTTATAATGCCATCAAAGATTTTGTGAGGCTTTCTTTGCACACATGTGTGCATTGATGGTTATTGAAGAGGTGGACCCTTTGATGAGGGAGGATGATGTTTCAGATACTAGACAAATGATGTTCTACTTTTCTTTGATGGAATATTAAAATTTTATTTCTTCTCCTAAGCTTACATTTTATGAAATAATTTGAAAGGAAAGGTGGGTTGTTTGTAAAACCTCAAGATTAATTAGCAGTATTATACATTGAACATAGGTTATGAAACCTACCAGTATCTTTTAAGGTTATGAAAAGTTAAGATCAATATTGGGGGGGGGCGAGGTGGGAAGCATACATTTTTGGTTATGCTTATACTTGTTTATATGTGGTCATTTAAAGGATGACCATTGTGATTCTCAGATACCATTAATGTTTGTTAGTACAGCTGGTCACTGACTAGCGAGTGACTGGCAGCTGTGCCTCTTTCATTCACAACTATGGATCATTTCCATTTTTCTTCTGCTTCCCAGCATGGCAATCTAAGCACCTTCAAACAACACAACATCTCTTCTTAGAGAAGCAAAATCCTATGAAGTGTCACAGCTTGAAACCGCATACAGTTTAGATTTAGTTTTTACAGGATATAATCTATTAAGGTATTACTTAGCTGTTTGAAACATCTGTTTGACAGAGAAAGACTCTCAATGACAATAAACAAAGGAGAATGCATGAGAAAATAGAACTTTTGGAAGCCAAGATGGAAGAACTAGAAAAAGAAAATCAAGTGTTAAATAGGTAATAAACTTTGCTTTTTCTTAGTTTGAAAAATTACATATGCTCAAGGTATGACTTACAAATATGAAGTATTTTTGAAGATGCATGTTATCTAGATTAGTAACCAGAGTCCAGTTTAATGGCCTTTACCGCACTAGAATTCTTTGAATAGATTCTGTTTAGGATGGGCTGCTGAGAGCTTATGAGACAAATGCAGGGCTGTCTCTCAAGAAGAAAAAGAGAAAGAATACCTGATAGGCACAGTTGCAGGAATCCCTTTAAAAGAAGGAAGTGAACAAGACTTTAGAATTGCAAGAGAAACAGACAGGGCATCTTCTTTGAAAGATGAATTCCTGGTTTTTCTCTCTTCACTGAGCCCCTATGGAGGGCTTGATTTGAATAATTAATTTAATGTGGCATCTCTGACTCACTACTGTGAATGGTATTAAAAGCTTAATTTATGTAAACTCTAATCTATGATAGAGCAGATAGCTAAATATGTAGAGGGACATTTAGACAGACATGTAAGCAAAAGAATATACACAGATCTTCTACCTTCCAGTCCTTCTGTGTAAGGATAGATAGAAACCGGGGGTGTTAAACAGCAGAGCACTTGTGGAGAGATGTGCTGCTGTGTTGGGATAACAAAGATCTTGAGCAGTAAGAAATGTGTTATTTCCTAGACAGAATGTTTCCTCTGAAGAGTACGCTCGCCTCCAGAAGAGGCTAAAGGACTTGCAACGTCGGCACAATGAATTCCGGAGTATAATTCTGAATCCTGACATACCGTCACTCAATCCAGTTGGTGCAATGCCATCGTCTGCCTTGCCTCCTGGGCCCGCAGCGTCCTTCTCCTTTCTTCAGGTGGTGATGTATTACAAGTCGTGAAAATAATACAGCAAAAGAGGGTACAGAAACAGTTCTTTTTTACTGACCTTAGTCTTAAGGAAGGCGTATTTCATCTTTGAACTGAAGTAAGAAATTGAGTTATCTAGAGATTTTTCCTTCCTCGCAATAGGAAGGAGTACTTGAAAGACAAAGAATATGTTACAGAATGTAACAACCGGGTAGTTTTAAGCCAGTTCTCCATACTTTGTCCTTCCCCTCAGAGGCTTTAAATGGCTCCTTCTGAGAAGGAAATGCTAGTGTTGTTCTCACACCATAGTTTCATTATTACAAAGCAGTATTGCTGCTCTTGATTTCTTGTGTGGTTAAAAGCATGTCAGGCTGAGCTGCTGAGGGTGAAAAATCTCTCTGGCTGAGGTTGACCAGGTTGACTTTACACATTCATGATTACTGAGACCTCAGGTTTGTGTGCTCCTTCATCTGAGAGGAGGAACAGCTGCAAATGTATTCCTTCCTAATGCTGTTCATCAAGAATGTCAGAAAAATACCCATGAAACACTAACGAGTAGAATTTAACAAACAGGGATGTTTTGAACTTTATGGTTTTTATTTTCCTTAAAGAAAATGAATGTATTGCTCATTTTGGTCCTTTGTAAGTGTGCAAAATGTAACAGAGCCACTTTTTTTTTCCTTTTAATTTCAAGGAGGAGCAGCATCAAAGAGAGCTTGCCCTGCTTGGCAAGCGGTTGGAAGAACTAGAAACCAGACAAAGAAAACAGCTGGAAGATCTTGGACCGTCTAGAGAGCGGGTAATGGTGGGGTACAGGGACTTGGCAAGAAATAAGATCACTGGAGAAGATGAAGCACAATGCGAGGACTCCAAATAAAATCTGCACACTCTCGATGCTGTTAGCTTTCAATAATTTATCCTTTGTACATGCTTTTCATATTTTGCCAAAAACATGGTTGTATGTGCCTGAATAGCATAAAATATATTTTGCCACCCTTTGTGGCTTAACTTGCTTAACTGCTGAGTCTGAGGGTGAAAATACCTTTTCTCACTGGGAATCATAAAAAGGATATGCAGGGTTGCCATTCATGAGGGGGCTGCACCCTGAATTTGTGTTACCAGTTCAGTGATGTTTAGCATAGCAGCAGTTACAGGCTCAATACTGGGATTCAATTCAGACAGTTTGTTTCTGGTCCACTAGAGTTTTCACTTCTCTCAAGTGTCTGCTCCTCTGGGCATGTGTGAGAGAAGTGAAGTCCCTTCCACTATAAGCCAAGAGCAGGTTGGGGATGATTTGATGAAGCTGAATAGCCACAAGTCTGTGGAACCTGATGATGTTTATCTCAAGGTCCTGAGGGAACTGGCTGATGTTGGTGCTATGTTTGGAAGTCATTGAAATCAAGTGGTGTCCTCAGTGACTGAAAAAAGGGAAAGATTGCTCCCGTTTTTAAAAAGGGGAGGAAGGATGAACCATAAAACTTCAGACGTGTGCCTCACCTCTGTGCCTGGGATGATCATGGAGCAGATTCTTCTAGAAGATGTGCTGAGGCAAGTAAAGGACAAGGAAGGCGGCCACTGCAGCCATCATGGCTTTAATGGGCAAATTGTGCCTGAGCAATATGGCCTTCTATGATGGAGTGACAGCAACAGTTGATAGGGGAACACCAACAAATGTCATCATTTAGGCTTCTGTAAGGCCTTTATTATAGTTCCACATGACAAGCTGATCTCCAGATTGAAGAGACATGGATTTGATGGATGAATAGCCATTCAGTGGATAAGGAATTGGCTGGATGGACCCAGCCAGAGAGTTGTGGTCTATGGCTCTATGTCCAGGTAGTGGATGGTGATGAGTGGGGTTCCTCAGAGCTCACACTTGGGACTGGTGCTCTTCAGTACCTTCATGGATGACAGACAGTGAGATCGAGTGCAGCCTCAGCAGGTTTGATGGCAGGAAGCTGAGCTCTGCAGTTGACACAACAGAAGGAAAGGATGTCATCCAGAAGTGGGCCCATGGGGACATCATATAGTTCAGCAAGTCTAAGTGCAAGGTGCTGCATCTGGGTAGGGAAAATCCCAAATGTGAGTATAGACTGGGAAAAGAAGCCACTGAGAGCATCCCTGCGGAGAAGGATGGGGGAGTTATGGATGAAGGGCTGGTCAGAGCCAGCAGTGTGCATTCACAGCCCTGAAGGCCAACCACATCCTGGGCTGTAGCAAAAGCAGCATGGCCAGCAGGGCAAGGGAGGTTTCAGGGACACATTAATCTTCTAGTACCTAAAATGGGCTATAAAAAAGAGAAGGCCTTTTTCTATTTCCAGAGAGTGTCAGGACAAGGGGCAATGGTTTTAAACTGAAAAAGGGCAGGTTTATATATTCGGAAGAAATCCTTTACTATGAGGGTGGTGAGGNGCCTCACCTCTGTGCCTGGGATGATCATGGAGCAGATTCTTCTAGAAGATGTGCTGAGGCAAGTAAAGGACAAGGAAGGCGGCCACTGCAGCCATCATGGCTTTAATGGGCAAATTGTGCCTGAGCAATATGGCCTTCTATGATGGAGTGACAGCAACAGTTGATAGGGGAACACCAACAAATGTCATCATTTAGGCTTCTGTAAGGCCTTTATTATAGTTCCACATGACAAGCTGATCTCCAGATTGAAGAGACATGGATTTGATGGATGAATAGCCATTCAGTGGATAAGGAATTGGCTGGATGGACCCAGCCAGAGAGTTGTGGTCTATGGCTCTATGTCCAGGTAGTGGGTGGTGATGAGTGGGGTTCCTCAGAGCTCACACTTGGGGGGGGATGACAGACAGTGAGATCGAGTGCAGCCTCAGCAGGTTTGATGGCAGGAAGCTGAGCTCTGCAGTTGACACAACAGAAGGAAAGGATGTCATCCAGAAGTGGGCCCATGGGGACATCATATAGTTCAGCAAGTCTAAGTGCAAGGTGCTGCATCTGGGTAGGGAAAATCCCAAATGTGAGTATAGACTGGGAAAAGAAGCCACTGAGAGCATCCCTGCGGAGAAGGATGGGGGAGTTATGGATGAAGGGCTGGTCAGAGCCAGCAGTGTGCATTCACAGCCCTGAAGGCCAACCACATCCTGGGCTGTAGCAAAAGCAGCATGGCCAGCAGGGCAAGGGAGGTTTCAGGGAGACATTAGTCTTCTAGTACCTAAAATGGGCTATAAAAAAGAGAAGGACTTTTTCTATATCCAGATAGTGTCAGGACAAGGGGCAATGGTTTTAAACTGAAAAAGGGCAGGTTTAGATATTCGGAAGAAATCCTTTACTGTGAGGGTGGTGAGGTACTGGAACAGGTTGTCCAGAGAAGTTGTGGATGCTCCAGTCCTGGATGTGTTCAAGGCCAGGTTGGATGGGGCTTTGAGCAACCTGTACTAGTGGAAGGTGTGCCTTCCCATAGCAGGGGGCTTGGAACCAGATGATCTTCCAACACAAACCATTCTGTGATTCTGTGAACCATTGCCAATACTCCTTGATAAAGTTTGTTTTTCAGTGTTTTTCCATAAAGTCAAAACATTAAATCATCTTAGCACAAGAAACTGAAAATTGTTTTTCAAGATTTGGGTTGTTTAAAATAAAACTGACATTTTATATAAAAACTTAAAAACCAATTTTTTATAAATCCTTTAACACTTGATAATATCCTCTTACTCCTTCAATGTGAAAGTTAATGTATGCTACTCTGGGTTGCAGTTTTGATCACTGACAATGCTGTAATCCACATCTAGGTTGATATTTTGATGCAGTTAAAAAGGGTAAGGACAAAGGAAAGGATAAAAGGAAAAAATGATAAGGATAAAATGAAATTTTAAAAGCTCTGAAAACTTTTATTTGCTACCCTTGACAATGTGCCTCTTGTTTTTCTATAATGGGAATAGGCAATAATTGTTTTTTTTAAAATATAGCAGAGATATGTGTAACAAATTGCCTTCATATTATGTAAATATAAGTCTGTATTTGTTCCTACTCTAATTTGTTAACTGCAACAAAAGTATTTATTCTAGGTTGAATAGATTTATTTTTTTCAGTACATTATCAGTCCAGTAAAAGAATTTTGTGAAGGATCAATTATTTATCTAATTTTTTTTCCCCAGTAATCCAATAATGACTTTCCTGGAATTGTAGGAATTTTTTTATCTGGGTTGTTTGTTTTTATTTGGTTTGTTGCTGTTGTTGTTTTCAAAATACTGCAACAAAAATACAGGACAGTGAGAATACACTGTGCAATCTTTTGAAATAGGTTATTGAGTATTGCTGTTAGACTGTAGAAATAGCGAAAGAATGACACTGGCATTGACTCAACTCTTCTCTCCAGAGGGTGCATTTTTCATTTTCCATAGTGTGTAAGTATAAGGATTTGTCTTGGTTCCAGCCAGGACAGGGTTAATTTTTGCAGTAGCCGGGGGAGGGGGCCGGCTGGGAGCTGGGGTTATTCTACACCACCTCAGTTTCCGGGATCAGGGGAAGAGGATCCTTCTGGGTCATGTAGCATGCCAGGCTCCATGTAGTGAGCAACCATGTGTGAATCTGCTTCCCTTCTACCCTCTGTCATTAGTATTGTTGCTGTTACTGATCATTTTCTTCTCTCATTGCTGTTTCCAGTAAGTTTTTCTTATCTCAACCCATGATCTTTACCTTTTCTGCCTCCAATTCTTCTCTCCATCTTGCCCCAGGGGAGGGGAGGTGAGGCAGTGAGAGAGCAGAGCATGGTTTCCGGTGTGTGAGTGGGAGAACTAAATTGGGGAATACCATTTCTAAACCAGGGCTGCACATTCTTGGGGAATTTGTTAAACTTCTCTGAGGAAAACAGTGAAGGTATTAGAATTAACAGAAGCTATTTCTGCTGCCTCCTGCAGTGTGAACTTGTACAAAGTAACTTCTATGCCTGAGCCAGCTTTGACAAGTAGGATGGTCACCATCATCTACCAGCATGGAATGGTTGCAAAGAGCAGCTTTGCCTGTCCCCAGCTGTGACTGTGTCAGCAAAGGTGCTCTCTGATGTCAGGGCACAGGGGAGGTTTATACAAACCACGTAAGACTTGGAAGGCAGAAAAAGGGTAATACAGGAGGAAGAATGATGGTCAGCACCATCTGCGCTGTGGGCTGCCTTTCCCAGTTGGTCTCGGGCTTTTTTGTGTGAAAAATTTCCTGTATTTCCTGTCCCTTAAGCACCTTCTCCTGAAAGAAGGATTATTGGGTTATCATCCTTTTAAACATTTTTAGCTTTTTAAAAGTATCATCACCCTCAGAGCCTTCAAGCAGTGCAGTTGAAGTGCAAATCTGAAGGCTGTGAGGAGGTGTGGCAGGCACTGCACAGTCAGCCTCTCCCAGGCCTGTTGCTGCTGCCCGCAGGTGGGAAGGCAGCTGGGAATGCTCCAGTCCAGGGAATCCCCCTCCATTCAGACTCTGAAGGAGGTCACCGCTCAGCAGCTGCTGGAGTTTAGGCCAGTGCCTCCCCTCCCCTGCATCATCAGACGTTGTATTGTACCTTCCTGTTCCACTTCCCAATTTTAGTGCGATGGAAGTGTGCTGTGCTGAGCTGCATGGCTCTGTCCTGGAGCCCTGCAGGGCTGGAGCTGCAGCACTATTTCTCACCTGATGCTTCTCCATGTCTTATACTCCATTCTTTGCATGACCTTGAATTGTTACCAGCTGTGTTTACTTTCTTGTAACCATTTCAAAGTACACAATCAAACTAACCTCCAAATGCTTTTATTCTAGATAAACCCATACAAACACCAACATGTATTTGTCATTTGCACTTTTTTAACCATTCATTTTAAACAACAGATTAACTTCTGTACAACAGGAATTACTTTACACATTAGTAAGATTTGACTTCAAACGAGATGACTGCAAAATAATGCTCTGTAAGCTAGTGTTAGAAACACGCTGTTTGCCATAGCAGTTTGCCTGTAAACATGGGAAAGTAAGTTGAAGAGAAGTTTGCTTTTCATTTCTGAGGATGAGATTAGACCTGTTGTGTTGCCATAATACCCATAATAGTCAGAGGTGGTTCTTTTTCTCTGTGTAACAGTAATGGCAAATTGCAGATATGGAAGGTGTGCCAATGTTTTGTGTGCTGACCCAAACCTACCAAAAGAGCCACAATCACTTAATTATACTTCACATCACTTCGTGAGATCCACTTGATGGGTTACAAAGTCCCAATACGACTTAAAAATGGTTTACTAACAGAGTGACGCTGTTTAGGAGGCTTGAATAAAAGGCAATAATCCTATTCCAGGCTGTAGGCAAAGCTACAGGGCCTGCTTCCACACATACTTAATCTCTAGAAATCATTAAAGCTATTGTAGCAAACAAGCAGTAGTACAAATACAGAATAGGACTGATTTTCATTTCTTCATCAATATAAACACATAGAGTGAAGTTCACAGGATCAGACCCACGCAAACAGATTATATTTTACAGCTTTTCAAGCAGAAATGTTGGAGTTGTTTTTTCTGCCTGTACAGAAGGTTACTGTTGAACAAAACTATCACAGTTCATTTGAATATACTGACAGCAAACACCTGAAGTAGAAGAGAACTAACTGGAAAGTGTAATCGGCTCCTGCCTCTCCTTCAATATCAATTACTGTGCTTTTTCTATTTATTTGATGCTGCTTTAAAAGGTTGGATTAAGAACGATAAAAATCAAGCCCTTACATGCAGGTATTCCAAGCTGAAGTGCTAATCAAACCATGGTCCACTCCATTAGGACAGAGGGCAAGATAGGTTAGAGGCGGGTGGGGGTTTTTTCCAATTAAAATTGAACTTATCAAAATACATTGTGCCAGGCAGAGAACTGCTGAGAGTACTGCAACATTGTAGTGCAGTGTCCTGAACAAAGCCATACATTCCATCAAGTATAAAGTGTAAACTTAATAGCAAGTGTAAGACTTGAATTAAAAGAAAACCCAACAAAGCCATCACAGTATGGGTTGGTTGGTGGCTGCCCTCTCTGGTATGCAAGAGGAACAACTTGTGCAATCACACGGTAGGGAGGGGGCAGAGCAGCAGGACTGTGTTTTTGTGTTTGCTTTTCTCTACATTAACAGCCCGCCTTGCTTCTGCCACAGGTGGTCAGTGTGTGCTGGCACTGGCCGGCCATGGGATTGTGCCTGGGGCCAGCTGCCTTTGTGACCAGAGCAGGCAGCATTAGCACCAATGCCTGAAGTCTGGGGCTCCTCCAACACAGCCCTGTGTTACCTCTGCTAGCCTGGGTGCCCTGCGCAGCCGGCCCTGGCTGCTCACAGCCCCAGCACTGGCTTTCTGTACCAAACCTGGGCCGTCTGTGCCAGTTGCAGTCCAGGGCACCTTTCCCACTGCCTGTGGGCCACTGCTCTACACCACTCACCTCCAATGGGGGGAATCCCTCCAGAAATCATATGGAAATGTATCTCCTTGTCATGAATGCCTTACCTCAAATCTAAGGGCACGTGACAGCCTCAGAATGTGCCTCCTGTGACTGAAGCGGAGCCCATGGTGACAAACCGTAGTAGAGAGTAGGGTTGTGCTGGTGCCGTAGCCACAGCTGCTCCTCTGTGGCTTTGCTCAGCAGCCACTGCATCAGCCTCATCCCAGCAGCACAGCCATGCCCTTGTTTTCTAGCTGGGCCCACTTTAGCCACCAATGCAAATGTAATGAGCACCTTCCTTCCAAAATGGCCAAGCCTCAAAAAACCCCAGTCAGACTAAGGCAGAGAGTTACCCCTACCCACCCCAATCCCAGCATGTTTGTATCAGTGTCTCAAACACAGTCAGAGATTACACCAGTCTTCCTGTTCTTAAATATTATTAAACCAACCTTTGACCTGACCCCTCCACATGTTGGCTTTAGGTCGGTGAGGCCCTTGTACACAGACGGCAAGGCTGGCCAGGACTGTCAGCATTGATGCATGGGCTGATCGTGCACCTGAGTACAGGTTTGTGCACCAAAGTGCAGCCATTGTCAGCTGCTTCATCAAATCACAACAGTGTCCTGATGCAGTGCAGTTTCAGCTGTGAAGCTGTTCATAAGTGTTTCACAGCTTATTTAAGGATGGAAAGGTCAAAAATGTAAACACAGCCTGATGGTGGCTGAATGTCCTTTTCCAAAAGCCTCCCCTCACCTCTTCCCCCTCAGTGGTTCACTTCTCTTTGGACTTTCTAACCTAACAAAGGTAAATCCTGCCATGTGGCATTTGGCCTTCCAACCTCAGACCCGCTGTTTCTGCTAAACACATTTATCCTAAGTGCCACTTCGGTGCCAGGTTGTTGTTGGGTTTTTTGATGTGTTTCAGTGTGGGGGGGTTTCTTTTTTTTTTTTTGCCTTTTTTTTTTTTTTTTTTTTTTTTTTTTTTTTTTTTTTTTTTTTTTTTAACTGTTTTAATAACAATTTTCTTNACTAGCAAACATTTGACTGGAAGGAAGGAAACTGCAGCTGACCCGTATTCTGAAGCTGGAGCTCACCCTCACAGTTTGCCAAGCTGCTGAAAGGATGTGGCAAAACATCAGCTTTTTCTCTTAAAAAAAAGAGGTAAGCAACTTGCAAGTTCATGTGGGCAACTCTGAACTTACAGTGTATTTTGCACATCTCCTATGACCTTATTTTAAAGTAAGCAAAAAACTTACTAGACGGTATTTTTGAACCAAAGGGTTATGTGTGTTCAAGTACCTAAAAATGCTGACCCTGCCAACATATAGGTCACTTCCACATGCCCCTGTGTGAATATGTAACCCTGCCCATATTTCATTCCCAATTGGAGATTACTTGGAATGGTCAGAGTGGAGAGAGTGTCCAAATGTTTTGAACCCTGTACACATAGTCAGTCAAAACAGTTTTGGGAGCAGTAGCACTAATATCAAATCCCCCACAGTGATGCTGTGAGTCAGTGCTCTGCTCAATGCCATTTGCATTTTTTCTTCTCATCAAATAAGGCTTTTACTTGCTGGAGCTGTTTCTGGACTTCTTCAAACCCCCGTTCTCGCTCGAGTTTGCTGACAATCTGTTAACAATTAGCAAAAGAGAGAATAATATTTTTAATGCTTATTTTACTCGCTATTTTTTAAAGCCTGCTTTTCTGTACTCTAACAACTACTGACAGAAAAATCCATTGAGTGCCTGCCTATCTGTAAACATTCTTTTCTGACTTTAACACTTTATTTTGGTAGTTTTCCTTTCAAGTCGTTCTGCTCACAGGATTTGCAACAACTTCCACAAAAGAATGACTGAGCCAAGCAAAAAAAACCCAAACAAATTCAACACATGCTCATCTCTCAGAGTGTGAGGCAAGGCCAGTGCTCTGGTTTTTATGCTAGAGAAGATTCGCAAGTGATATTTTATTTCTTTTCCTCTGTCCTGTAAGCTGAGGGCAATAAACTGCCTCTCTTCCTCTAACTCACCCACTTGGCTCTGGCCTAGGTGATAGAATGGAGCACTACTGCTGTCTGAAATCTCTGCTGGCAACGCTATGCAGGGACAGGTCTCAGTAAACAATGAAAGAGGTTTAGCTGCTCCCAGTCAAAAGCCAGACAGGGAAGAGCAGAAGAAAGATTTCCTTCTAAGGATGGGCTAAGTTAATCAGTACTAGCTTCAAAAAAGCAAAAATGGGCACTAAGACTAGAAAGCACACTGAATTCTCCTGTATCAATCATTTTAATGAGCTTAATAAAGGGTGATACCATTTTGAGTATCATCCCGAGCTTGTTTCAGGAGGCAAAGATTTGATGCTGAACCCAGATAATTTGAGATGTTCGCGATCTGAAGTCGTAAGCCAGCTAAGAGGTAACTGAGAGCTGGATGACTACAGCTAATGCTGGTGCTGTGTTGCTGAGGATGAAAGAGAGAAAGGCCTGGTTGCTGGGAAACCCAGACAACCTGCTGGAAGCATAAGGACGCCTTCAGGCAGCACACCCCAGCTGGCTCTTATCTGAGTCCCTGCACAGGCACACACAGCCTCTGTTAAGGATGCAGAGCAAAATGGAGTGGAGAATCCTATCATGCAAAGTGGAGGACAGGGGTTTTCTTAGAAAGCAGCTTAGAGGTAGCCTGTGACTAAGTACTTTCAGTTGAGAAAAGATTTCTTTTGTTAGTAATAGCAGGGACTGGAAACTATAGCTGCTTCTTTTTAAGAGGAAGACTTAGAGCAGAGCATTAGGAGGGCTATGATGGGAAAGGAGCAGACACCTCTTGCTGTAAGGCTGTGTGCTCCACTGAGGTGTTTGCACTGACTGTTAAATTAAGAACCCTGGTGCTACAATCTAATCTGATTTCTGAGCCTCCAGGGAAATGGAGCACATGCACAGGAGTTGTGACAGGCATTTGCAGGGACTCTGCAAACACAGTAAAACAAGAAGCCCCGACTAGTAAGGAACTTCCTCAAAACTGCAGGGATAATGTTGCTATTGTCTCTGCAATACAGCAGTGACAGTAAAGGTGCACTGACAAACCTTTGGCCTGCGCCCCCTCGGAGGGGTGGGGGCTCCAGCTGCCCTGGGGGCTCTGCTGCTCGAGCCCCTCACAGATCAGCAGAAGGGGCAGCCTGGGCTGCATTAAGGAGGGGCTGCCTCTGGAATGGCAGCCAGCAGGTCACACAGCAGCCTGGCCCTTGGTTACTGTGTCAAGCCCCACATTAAGGATTAAGCAGAAATTGCAGATGTGCTTACCTCATCATAGTTAATCACTATGTATTTGTAGATTTCAAACAAGGCCACTTTCTCATTAAATTCATTTTCATGTTTCTGAAACAGAAAACAGTTCTGGTCAGATACTTCTCCTTTTAAAAATAAAAAAAAACTTAACATGAAAGCAAATGAAGTTGCTGCTTCTCAACCATACCTTAGATTCCTGAGCTAGAAATTCTTCAACCTCTGCAGTGGTCAATGGAGGCAGATCCCTGATGGCTTTGTAGTACGCTTTCACCTCCTTCTTGTAGAGTGGAATGTCCTTAGCATAGAGAAGTTTATTTGTTGGTGCTTCCTTAAACGAAAAAATTTGCAGCCTTGTAACTTTTCACAGCACAGATTTCCTAAGGTTCCACCTCCACACAGTTAATTGCATCTAATTGTGTCTGTGTGACTCAAATATTTTTCTTTGCTGTGGTTATAAGCAAGGAACCAAGGTTATGAAACAAAGATGTAAACCAGGGGCAGGACCTCACTAATAGTATATTGTGTTTCATTACAGTTTCCATGTAATTATTTCTTCTGACATCAGGAGTGATGACTTTTTGTCCCTCAGACATATTTTTCTTTCTCACTTTTTCCTTACAGGTCCCTAGACCTGAAAGGTGAACCAAAGAGCCCGAGGCTGACACCCTATTTACATACAGGATTCAGCAGTACTGCTGAAAGGGAAGTTCCCCAGCAGTGACACACCAGAGAGTCTTGTTAGATGCTGTCCTGGCAGAGGTTCCCCTAAATCTCTTTGCTCCCTTCTACTCCTTTCCCTCAGGGGTTTGAGAGCAAAGGGAATTTGTTTCATCCCAGGACTTCAACAATCCATGCCAGCACTGACCTACCCGGGAGCTTTAGGCTCATTCGAGGAAATACATGCTGATGCTTGTGACAGCAGCCACAGCTCCAACTGGAAAATTGATTTTCAGAATGTAAAAGTGGGGGCTGCTGATTTCCTGTTTAAGTTCTGGGCAATAAATGACACAACCATGTGATATCTTGTCACCACTGTTTCCAGTGATGAAGTGATGAAGTAATTTAAATGTTTGTTTTCTAAATGGCTAAAAGATGTTTCAAGATAAAAACTTTAAAATCATGAAAGTAAATACGTTTTAATACTAAAAGGTCACAAGATGTTTACTGCAATGCAAACCTTTATTAGGTTTCTGCACCCCTTTTCAAATAGCTAATGAGCTGTTGTTTCAACACTACTGCACAGTGGATTTTAAGCACAGAAACCTAACAACCTAACAACTGATCATTTTTCCATCAAGGAAGTGAGGTGATTAGCTTTAATTTATGATACTTCACTCCTAAAGTAAGATAAATAAGCATATTATTTGCTATTTATCTTAAACAGATGAGCAGCTGGATTAGATCACATAGGATATTGGTCCATTTTTATATAAATTTTTTTAGGCTAAAAAAGTCTCTAACTTCTTTTTCTTGGTAGTATGCGTCTGAACAAAAGCTTTCTGCTTTGGTCCAAAGAAAAGGAAAATACCCTGGGGAAAAATGAAGTATTTCTGATCCCCAGAGTTCTGGAATTACACTAAAGAGTTTTTGAATGAAAGATTCCTGAACTTGTTGCTCCAGCATATAATTTTGCATGTAAAAAGGGAGCACCTAATATATGTGAAAGGAATTGTTTCAAACTTCAGAGATCTTTCAGTATTCTTACAGCTTCCACTAGCTTACTGTGTGAGTCTTCTGCACACTGGTGTGTGGCAGACAAAATTTGCACTACTTATCAAATAATGTTAATACGTTTAAGACCTTTGTTTAAAACTACATTAAAACTTCATCAAAACCTTAAAACTTCCACCTTCTGCCACCTATTGTGTATACACTGGGCAGAACTGAACTGCAGAGAAAACAAGCAGCAGTTAGCTATAAATAAAGCATTCTCGTAGCTGTATCTGTCTACTGGTGAATTCTTCAAAGTCTCAGGAGACAGAGCAATGAGGAATGGAAGCCCAGCTTAATTAGGCCCCTGACAATTCTGCCCCCAGTATTAGCAGATCCGGGATTTCATCGTCTTAATCATTATACAGTTGAAAAAGATACCAATTGAGAAAGTAGTAGAAGACTGGAGAGGCAGCATTACCTTCCCCAGTGTCTGTTCTGCAAGAGAAAAGGCATCCATGAAAGCTTGTGCGATTACAGACAAACAGCCATCTATGTGTGAGGTCTTCTTAATATCAAAGACAAACTGGGGATTCTTCAGTATGTTCACCCAGAAGCGAAGAGGAAGACTAGTCAGGAGAAAGAACAAAAATCTTTAAAATCAATCACTCAAGTAGCACAACTGCTTTAAAATGGCCCTTAATTGCAACAGCACTCATGGAACAAAGCACATTCCTGGCTGTTTCTTCACACTAAAAAAGGGGTCAGGGAACAAAGGCTACGGAGCAAACACATTTGTCAGGCACCCAGCTTCAAATAGTGCTCTCAATCTGCAGCTACTTCTTTCAGAGTCTGAAGTCGGTGTGCAGACTGCACAGACCTGGAAGCTCTGGTGGTTTGTGTTGTATTAAATCAATACACTAAAGTTACTGTTATCCACAAAGCCAGACCACATCTTATTTCCAGACATGCCAAAATATTATTCTGATCACACGTGACACATTCCATTTTTGCAGCTACGTTTTCTGAAGGCACACACCCCCTGCATATATCCCATGGGCATACCTGTTGGTTTTCCATATGTGGACCACATCAGGATCAGTAATTTTTTTGCTCTCAGCCTGGGCATCCAAAAAGTCGAAAAAGTACTTGATGGCAACAGGTGCTTTATTGTTGGGTAAACTCCAAATGCTCCTGAAGAGCTTTTCAACAACTGAATGAATTGCCACCTGAAAAGTAACAAAGTTAATATTTTGTTATTATTACACAAGAATAGGATATTTTACCTCAGAGAGCTGTGTGTGCCTTGAGACAACCACACAGAAATTACAATATGCTTGTGGCAAACATCAAGGCCATAGGTTATTGGCAAACAAGAAAGTAACAAAAATGCAACTACAATACACCACAACAAGCTCCTTCCATATGTCACATGTCCTGTTGCTCTGCTTACAGGAGAATCATGGTGAACTCTGTGATAAATCACAGGTGGGAAGAACCACTTGGGCTAATAAAGACATCAACTCTTGGGATGCTGTTGCCACTGTTGCTAAAAGTATCTGGAATTTGTGACTGGAATTAAGACGGAGCTGAGAAAAAGCAGTTTAGCCAGTTTCCTAGGGCACTAGTCTTCCAGGTGCCATCTGTGACACATGCTCAACATGTGCTTATCAACACTTTACAGTCAAGTGGCTCTGGCACTTGATCTAATTCTAGGATAACAGCTTTGGGTTCTATAATACACTAATATTAGAGAGAAGAACTGAAACCTTGGTATGTCTGATACAAAAGTTAAGATATTTGGCTCACTAAAGGAAGGGTTTGGTTGCTGCTGGACTCACTGACAATCACAGAGTATCCATAAGTAGAGGCAAACAATACAAAAAAAACAATTCTTCACATCTGTTTTGAAGATCAGTTCAGCCCAATCTTTTCTCAAGAAGAAGGATTTAAGCATATCCCAGGGCCTTGATGAATACTGGCCAGTTCATTTCATGTGGTAAACTCTGCAATTGTGTTTGTATGCATGTATGGGAGAGAGGGGAGCAGAGAGAGAGAGATGGTGAGATGAAATTTCCTTTAGTGCACTGTCTATCATGAGAGGAATTTCACAGTGAAGGTATCACAGCTCTGTTGTTCAGGGCAGTGTCCTGCTTTGGAGAAGGAGATGATTAATTTAAAGCCTTTTAAAAGGTTTGTTTCTAAAAAGCCTGATCTTTTCTTCTTTACCTCAGTCTTCCACCAGAAGACATTACTGGTTTATTCCAGCATTTCCTGAGGGCTCACGCTAGTTTTCACAGGTAATGAGAAACAACAAGTCTTCACTCTCACTTTGGGGACTGTCCCAGATTACCCCAGATGCTATCAACAACCTAATTTTATAATGACTGATAGATTTTTAAATGTAAGAAGTCTATAATCATCATCCCTTCAGGCCTCTTGCACAGGTCTCACTGTTGTGCACCCATTAATATTTTATGCAAATGCTGCTGCAAAGAGTTTTCTAACCATTTTGAGTAAGTCAGAAACAAGATGACGTTACCAGAGGGAGTGAGCAGGGCTTACTCCTAAGCAATGTACATTGTATAAATTAGGTACTTGTATTATAAATCCTAAGGGCCTTGCTTTTAAAATTAATCTAGTTATTTAGAATGCCTAATCTGAAACCCTAAGAGATTATTTCATTTTGTGGGCAGTACCCTGTGAAACTCAGGCTTCAGAAGTTGTCTCTAAGCTGGGCAAACTCTAGAGCAGAGTGAGAAGATTGTTGACTGAAAGCTGTCATTCCAGAGGGGTTCATTCTCACTCCGTAGAACTCTATGGTATCTCACTTTCCATAAGCTAAATAACAACCTTTTTTCTTCAACATGAGAAAAAAGTTGTCCTTACTGAGGAGATACTATGTGTAATCAGACAATTTTAGAACTCTCGTATTAGAAAACCTGAAATGTGTCTGTCTTTGCAAATGGTCATACGCCGTTGTTAGCACAGTGATTTTTGTATGCTACCTTTTCATTTAATGTTTGATTTACACACAGGAAGTCTGCACAATTTCTGGTTTAGCCTGTGTTTCTGTTATGCCACACTAGCCAAGGCAACATCAGCCCTCCTCCAATGTAAAGCCTTTACACTTTACCTTGGTTGACAGAAGTTTTGTGAGATACATTTCTTTCACTTTGAATTTTTGCTTTCCTTTGTGACCTGCTCCCTTCACATCTTTGTTTGCCTCTGAGTCTGGCAAAATCTGTCATGAAGAGATTAGAGAGATTACACAGATCCAAATACAGCTCAGTATTAAATCTACCACTTAGCAGTGTAATGATTCAACTCACCAAATGACAGTGTTCATCTGAGTAGTCCACATCTAAACAACAAAGGCAGAGAGCAAAGAGCCATTAATGAAATACACAGCTGCAAGCTTATGAGTTCTGCTGGGCTCTGGGCCGTGCAGCAGGGTGCATCCAGGATGCCAAGCAAGCAGAATCAGTGTCATTCTTTCCTGCCTGCAGTGTGGGGGAAGCCCCTTAGAAATGCACAGATCCTGTGCACCTCCCTAGTGCTGACCTGTAGCTCGGACCACTAAGCTACTGTCTTACTTATCTACAGGCATCCTATCTGCTGCTGGGGTAAGCTGGTAGCAATCACAGCTCCTCTGAAAGGAGGACAAAATGAGATGATTGCAGTGGTTTAAGTCTCTAAGAGTGCTGTGTGCGGGTGGGCTGAGGTCAGGCTTGAACACAACGGCTGGGAACAGACAACCTCAGTTTTGCTGAGGGAGAGGCCACCCCAGTGAGATGCACGTGTCTCTCCTAACTTTGATGATAAGGAAACACATGTTAGGAGTGTCTTCACAGGGGCTACAGAAAGGTCTCTCCTCATCAACCAGCTGGGTGCGAGCAATCTGCATCACAGGGCTAGGTGAGATGAACTGGCCCCCTGTAAGCACCCTTTATCTCCTGACAGGCTGTTGGGACAACCAAGTCAAAGCTTTCAGAAACACAGCCAAGAGAACAAGGAAAATTACTGAACAGTGGGGGGTTTTATCATTCATGTCTCTGGACAGTGCAGCACTATGTCTGCGATGCACAGTTCTGGACACCAGGGAAAGAGAGGCATGTTCCCTCTCTTTGTCACCTGGAATTCCCTGTCTTGCTTTCCTACCTATGAGCCTGTATCTCTAAGCAATCATTTGCTGATGACTGTAAGCCCTTCTGTCATTCTTTCCTTCTTTTAGGCCCACTGGGCCTGCCAGGGCCTCTTCATTTGGCTCAACTATATCAAAGTACCAATTTCTCCAACCTCCTATTGACCAAGGTACAATCTGTCACAGCTCAGCTCTCAGCATTCCCAACCATTCTGCACAGAAGTTTAAATAGGTCGCAGTCCCTTTGTTACCTGATCGGGTATTTGCCTTCTTTTTGAAGACTTTTATGGTTGCTCCATTTGAAATCTGAAAGAAAAAACAAACATATCATCCTGAAACAAAATTCACAAAAGCCTCAGTTTCATTTCCTCTGTCCTTCAGCCCGCTGCAGCGCAGGACAGCCCAGCCTGCTTTGCTCTCACCACAGTGTGCACAGCCTTCAGCAGGCAGCCAGGGCTGGGCTTTCAGGCATGGGCAGTAGCTGAACTTTGTCAGCATTACCCAGCCAGGTCGGAAGGCACCTCTTCCAGTGCACCAGTCTTGTCTTGAAGACCTTTCCCTTCCTTCAGTTTTTCTGGTTGCGCCCATATGTGGACATTTTCATTTTCACGTACTGCTCTGTGCTGTTTCTTGCATCCATTTTTCTACAGATTGCTCAGGTTAAATTCTCTGCATCTAGTGCAATCAGATCTTATGAGAAGATGAGGCAGAGAGGTGCACACAAAGGTGAATTATCTTCTGGTCCCCTTTCTTTCAACTCAGTCTGTTCTACCCATACCCTGTGGAGGGGCCATTTTGAGGGTTTAGGCTGGTGCTCCCAGGAATTATTTTCAAACTAAGTAAAATATTTATACACCATAAGATCAAGATCCGTATCTTACCATCCTGGGATTTCTAAGAAAAATCTACCTCCTCCTTCCCTGAATTTATAGTGTTGCCAGGATGTTACACATTATCTTTAAAACAAACTGGCAAGCCATGCTTTTATTGTCAAAGAGTAACTAAAAAATGGCTCCCACTGAGAACAACACCACTGCTCTGCTATCAAATGTTGAGTCTTGCCAAGTGCTAGTGTACTTGCCTCTATAATTACAAAAACAACCGGCCAGTTCTAGGAAGGGATCGCTGCCAAAATAATTTAAGTGTTTTTTAAACCTTGGCAGCCAGCCTGGTGTGAGAAACCAGTTTAAACATAAAGATACTCTATCAAAAGCTGTGTCTTGTGCCAAAAAAATCTGCACTTACATTTGCTCCTGGAAAGTAAATGCAATCTATTTTATGATTTTTTTGTAGAGATTCCATCTATCATGCAGACTTTCAGAACTATTTTAGATAGCACAGAATGCTTGAAAACCACACTACAGATAGGAATATGCTCTAAGGCTAGCTTGTAAGAGGATACAAAATCCCAGACAGTCCTCCTACTTGGCCCTGAAGACAGATAAACAGGAACAGTGCTACCCAGCAGCTTACCCCCTCCTGGAGCAATGTGGGCAACATGCTGCCTCCATTCCCTCCCCAAGAAGTAGGAGGGCAGCTCAGTGTTGACTTCTGTCCTGAGAGAGATGGGCAGAGCTCAGAGGGAGAACCATGCTTCCCTCCAGAATCAGAGACATTGCTGCAGAGCAGCCATGACCAAAGTCCACACTCTAGGTTTTATTTTTGGGACAAATTATGCTTTTAGCAGCGAGTAGGCTATGCTTCCCCTTCTATATCATTACTGCAGCAGCCATACTTGCTGTTAATTTTGTGTGTGACCCAATTAAAAAAAAAAAACAACCAAACGAAAACCAAAACCATTTTTAAAAATCCCTTCTTTTTGTATCTTGCTGTTTAAATAATTTTTTATGGTGGGCTGCTCCCATGGACACCTCAAAATACCTTTGCTTTGTCAGGTGCATTATTGAGGGGGACAAACAGGGAGAAGAGCGATCTCTTTCAATCCAGACAACATGGAATACAGGTACTTTGCAGAACAGAAGACTAGTGTGGCTCTATGCCTCTTGTTCCACAGGCCTCCTGTCCTCACTGCAATCCAGTCCTTGCCAGTGAGCTCCCAGGATCACACTAAATTTTGCTCGATGGGGCTCTGCCTGCTCCTGGAACGTGTGATATTCATATCAGTTGAGAAACTGGAGATGTGTGACTGGACAGCAGGTTTGAAAGTGACTGTCTAGCTCTCTTCTTGTGTGGGGAACAGGATGTCAAGATAATTTGCAACTTTCTTGTCATGGCTTATGGTTATTCTCATGGAAGTGATAGTACCGACCTCATAAATAAACATAGCGATAAACTTCCTAGGAGCCAAAAAATTAGAGCAAAAGTAGCACACAGGCCAGAGGCATGAGTCTAACAGTACAGTAGACTTTTTTCTCTTCACAAACACTACACAAAAATGCAAATGTACCATTCTTGCATATTTTAAAAATCAGTGCAGAAACTAAGTCTACTTTTTCCAAGATTGATGGGTGACTCTGGGACCTTCACAACACAGCCCTCCTGCTCCAGTGTCTTAAAAAGATTTGGTGGTACTTTCCAATTTCAAACATCTGGTTACTTTCTAGCATTTAAGGCTAGCAAACAACAAGAAAAATTCAGGCTTGCCACAAAAGTTGAGGCATTGTTGAAATATAAGTTGGAATTTCTCAGGCAATGTTACTGCTCTCATAGAGTGTGTGCAGTGTTCCTTTTTCTTTCTTTCTAGACACTTTTACATTTCTTTTTGCATCAATATGCCTACAAGAAAATAAACTAGATACGCTAATGGCTAATACTTGCCACTAAGCCACTGCCTACAATGCCACCGAGCTTTTGCGTAAAATGTACATTATTTTGCCAGTGCCAGAAAATGTGAACTAAAATACTGAAGAGACATGCAGTACAATTTCCATAAGGCAGCTGCTAAGCTATAATTAGTGTAGTTACAGCTTTGCAAAAACAACTGAGCCTCCCACCTAGCTTGCATCTGCAAGAAACCCTTTTCTGCAGAAACCTCAGACAGAACAAGGGCTGGGACAAAGATACTCAGGGATGACAGACACCAGTGGAGCAGACTTATTTGCCGTGAGGTCTGACACCCATGAGCCACAGCATGCCATGAGCTCCAGAGGTGCAAAAGGCTGCTGGGAAAAGCAGGGAGTACCTGCAATAGCTGCCTGTGGTAAAGAGGGCAGGTACTGCTGCACTAGGCAGAAGTTCAAACACCTAATCTAATTCAAATCTACACTGACCTTTGCTGCACAGGCTCAAACTGCAACACTACAATGTCCTAATTTGTACAAAATCTCTACAAGTGGAGTGGAGGAGGTCACACGTTCATCTGCAGACAAGATTCAAGACAGGCACAGAAAAAGCCACTGGATGGGGACTCAGGACATCTGGGTTCACTGCTGACGCCTGTGAGGAAAGGAGAGCAACAAATGCCTACAGAAATCTGTGAAGTGATTCCAAATGAGCTTGCTTCAGATCTAAACAGCCTTGTCCTCTGCCCATGATACAACATCCTGCTAGGAATCCTTGTTTCTCTATGGATGACTCAGTATTTGCTCATGCAGATAGCAACATGTTTCATGTTGGCTCAGGTTCCTCAGCCCCATACTGCTCTGCACAGCACAGACCTATGGCAGCAAAACTTCTAAATAAATAAAAATTTATGAACATGTTAAGAGCTAGACTTTCAAATTCAATGAGGCATGAGGAAAGATCTGTAAAAGCACTCAGCATGATAACGTTCATTTCCAAAATCTATCTGTAAGCATGACATGTGAACTTCCACATCACCTGAGGCCAATCACCTGCTACACATTTTCCTCCAACATCTCCCTCTCTATTTTGACTGGTGTCACTGAAAACTCCTTATAGAAGTAATGCTGCTTGCTACGCTTTCACACTGTGCTACACCCAGGAGGGCTCTGCCACCACTTGGAGTTTTGTATGTAGTTGCAATGATGGACAGATTATTGCAGTATTGCAAACAACTGTTTTACAGGTGCAACTGGAAGCAGAGGGGAAGACTTACGGTACAAGTGGCAATAGCAGATGGAAGCAGAAACAGAGAGAGAAAAAGGCAAGGAGAGTGACACAGGAGGTATCAAGAAAAGAAGGAGAAAAGCCATGAATCCTTTTTGTTCTGACTCACAATGAGATTTCAGAAGTATCAATACTGCCTGTTCAGATAATCAGAATATGAGGTGGGATGAAGTAAACAGTTGCTCATGGTGCAACAAAAACTCAACAGCAAAGACTCAAAAAGACCCAAGGCAATGTTCACAGCTGGAAATCAGATTCTGGTTTAAAGGAAATGCTTGACAGAAGTAACAGTTTACATGGTATGTTTGAACCAAGCAACCTTGCAACAAGGAAACCTCTGAAAAGTAACAGAAAACATGACTCATTGGCAAGAACGTTGTGTGCCACACAATTCTTTCCTTCTGTTGATGATGCTCAGCTGTGACTTCAAGCTGTGCAGATCACATTTGAGAGCTGTGGAGAAACATCTTCTGGACTCATTGATCTGGCTTCTGTGCTTACCTCGTAATGACCGATGGTATTTAGCTTTCTTATCCCATCCTCCATCACCTCTGAGGAACCATCAATATCTAACAATTCTCTTTGCTGCTCCTCAGACACAAGTTCTGCAGTATGACAGCAACAGAAAACAATCACACTCCAATGGCATTCTCACTGTACATATATTTGTAAAGAAAAACAACACCTAACTGTTTTTGGACCAATGACTCCCAGCTGAGCTGCTTCTCTCTATCCTTATGCTAGGTCACATGAAAGTGGTTTTGTGCTCCCACACTTCTGATTCCCTTTCTGGCATGATAGCTTGGGTGGCTTCCCTTTCAGCAGGTTTTGGTGCTTCTCTTTGTGTTGGTCAAGGCAGAGGTTTTGGAGGTGCTTTCACCTAATCACTATTCTGCGGCACAAGTGTGCCCTGCTGTTAAGGTTACATTGGGACTAGAAGAAAGGTTCCACAAGCCACTTCTAAGAGATCACTAAAATGAGCTGTACAAGATTGACATAGTACTTGTGAAGGGTGGTCAGGCACTTGCAAAGGATATAGACATCAAGACATTAGACATGAAAGTAAATTATGAGCACTTGCCAACACAGAGTGAGAAGGTGAGGAAGTACTGACATCTCAGGGAGCAAGTCCAGGAGAAGACAAATGCAAACAATAATAGAGTTTGTTAGGTTTCCCACTAGGGTACGTGGGAAGTGGTATGGTAGTGGTAGCTACAGATCTTGGGCTCTTGAAAACCCAACAAGGAAAGGTTTGACTCATCTACTGGAACAGCCTTATTTACATCTGCAGATATTGTAGGTGACTTTGTGAGTCACAGGCGAACTATTATATAAACCTAATCTGACTATAAATAAGATTTATTTGATTTATTGCCTGATCAAGGGCAATGTAGGCCTGTAGAAAGGAAGGAAGGGAGGTAGGAGGAATAGTAGATAGGGACTAAAATACTTGATAATCATGATATGTCATCTTATCCACTGACAAAATGTAACAACTGGCTGTACTTAGGTGGACGGGCCAGCCACCTTATTTAACCCAGAAAAAGAATAGAGAAATTTTATGTACATAATAAATAACATTTGTTTGTTAATTGCAATACTGAAGTCCTTGCAGAAGTGAAGCACATATAGCTCCAGCGTTCTAACTGGTAACATAAATGATCTAGTTTCTGCCTTGAAATTCCTCACAAAAGCTACATTTTGTATGAACACTGAAAAGAATCAAAGCCAAAGATAGGCATTCCTAATAAGAAAACTCCACAACAGACCAGTAAATTCCATGAAAATACAACACAGTGACATTCTCTTACCAAGACCAATTTCATCCAGCTGAAGACCATAGAGAAAGCCATTCTTATTAAAGAAAGCCTGAAGGCTCTTCTCCTTGGCTTGGCCTATGGTGTCGCAGTCGAGAACATTAACTTGAATAGTTTGACAGGCATCTCCACTCTCATTTTCTGGGATTTTTTCAAAAATTATGTTCACTGTCTGGGGAAAGAAACACATGTTATTCTGACTTACAGGGAATGTCTGGCATAGGAGACCTACAAGCTCCTGATGGATTTTTAGCACCCGAGAGATTTTCAGCATGTTTATTATTAAAGTTGTTTCAAATAAAGATTATTTGAAGGAATTACACAAAGAAGAATTTAGTATTCATCCAGTTCAAAAAATGAAAAATAGATATATATAGCTATATATTTCCAAGAGTGTATTTTGTCTTCTGTTTTTGTGGAATTTCATTTCAGTGAATTACCAATAAACAACAAGAGACAAGGAAGAACTACAATGCACGTTCTAGAAACAGCAGACCTTTTATGTAAAATGAATGTATTAACAGCAAAACTGTAAGAGAAGAGATCTGATAAGGTTGCTGAGTAAGTAGTCACGGTAAGCATGATTGATTCTGAGTGGATAGAAAGTAGTGTTAAAATGCATATTTACACCAGCAGATTATGCTGAGTGCCTTATATCACACACAAAGTACACCTCCCCTGGAGGTGTCAGCATCTGTCTGCGTACAGCTCTGTCTCTGAAGGCAGCACAGACAGGGCTGCCAGAGAAGCAGTGAAAAGAGAGAGCATGTTGCAGCAGATAGATTTCAAAGTGGTACAGATCTGCACAGAAAAGTGCATTGTGTTCTATTAGTTGTTATTTCAGTTCAAACACCCAGGTCTGGTTACAGCAACCCTGCCCTTTAGCTCACAGCTACTCCTGGCTGGGACACAACTCCCCTGCTAGGCTCCACACGAGCTGAGTAGGGGCTGGAGGGCAGTGTCAGTGACACTGAGTGACCATCTCCAGGGAATTTTTTTTTGTCAGGTCAAATTTCTGATCAGGCCAGGCAGATTAACTGCTACAGGGCAGAGAATAAGGGATGAGCACAGAATTGCTAGGGCCAAGCAATAATATCAAAAATTTCCAGTGCCGCAGCCTGCTCTGTGCAGTGAAATCACTGTCCAGCTACATGGATACAGATGTTCTACTGGAGATGTCTTGGGACAGAATTAAAACAAGTGTTTTAGGTGCCAGCACTTGACTGCAAGTGGCATAGGAAAATAAATGTACTCAAACCATTCTGGCTGTTGAACAGTTCTGGTATCACATTTATCTCCTGACTGAAATGAGAGGGCTGCAGGTGTGACTCTGTGAAGGACTGAGCATTAAAACAGGAAGCCAGTAAACCATTTTTTTTCTCTGCTGTCATGTGAAGGAAAGAACTTCTCTCCAGGTTGTTGCAGGGACAACTTTTCTATCTTCTTAGAAAAACGGGTAGTTATTAATAGCTGTAGAATAGTGTTTTCTGCTTATTACCCAGCAAGAGTGGAAATTACACCATGTTGCTGGTGAAAAAAAAGTAGTCCAATGCAAAAAATGAACTTTACTGTCTCTACAGAAGAAAAGGGAGCATTAAAAACATGGTTGCAGAACTATGAAGATCATGATTTAAGAAAGACTAGGATGTAACTGAAGTAACAAGGAACAACTTAATCAGGACACTGAGATGTTTAATTGTGAGGAAAATGAGTCCATGGAAAGGACAGACGGAACGAGAGACAAGGATATGTGGGAACTGCAGAAGGAGAAGCAGACTGCACATCACGCCTCAGGTTGGGATTTCATGCAGAAAATTAGTAAAAAAATATATTGGCACAGCAACGAGGGAGTCATGCTTGGTTAGGCCACAGACCAACTGAACAGACAGCAGTCCTGTCCTTGACTCTGATTGCCCTGAGGTCATGGTCTTGTAGGATTAAAATGTGGACTAACTGTATTTTGTCCTTGGAAAACTCATTTTAATCAGTCTTTGCCCCTTCTAGTCTGTGAAGTGATCTTTCTGAAATAGCTCCTTGTGCTTTAACTGATGTTGATTTGGCTTTACACCCTTGGAAGCATTCTTTCCTTCAGATGATCCTTTCCTTCTAACATTATTCCTACACTGCAATATTCATGTTCCTGCTCCTGCTTCATTTTTCACTCCTTTCAGACCATCAAGAGGAACTGTCTATTTCACTTCCTCCTTTCCTTTTCAGCACATACTCTCACACAGGCTGCACAGGAATGTGCAGCCTCTTCAGTCATTAGCACATGAAAGCCCTCGATTCTTGCTCCACACCGTAGGATGACAGGACTGTAAAAAGAGAGTAGTCATCCTCCATGTAGGTGGAATACAAGTCATATATGGACTCCTTAAGTGAAAATATCCATGGTGTGAGGAAAGTTCTATAACTCAAAGAAGTGGTCAGATGGGAAGGAATACTTAAACACATAAAAGTCTCTAAGCCAAGAGAGGCAGATGATTTTGCTGATATGATTTCCTGCAGAAGTTAATCTTAAGTGATGAAGCAATCAATGGGGAGCTAGGAAGGCCAGTTATTATTAAGTTGTCCCTCTGCAGCTGAAGTTTTCATAAATCAGATTCAACCTGTCTGACAGCACAACCCCTGGCTTTAGAAACCATTAATCAAAAGCTGACAGTCACAATCACTATATTTAGACACATAGTGTAGAACTAGGAAAAAACCCAGAAGTTACTGTAAAAGTATGAAAGCCCTTTTATGATCAGCTCTGGAGGTCAGAAAATATATGAGAAATCACAGGAAGACATGTGAAAATCACAAGATAATATCATCAAGCCTTTTTCTAAGCTCCCTCACTTTGCAGAGGAAACAAAAATACTATTAACTTAGGGAAAGATCCAGGAGAAAAATTATAGGACCTGGTTCAAGCTAATAATATTTAGAGATGAGACTTCATGCACTAGCAATTATGACAGCAAGATGAAGTCACAGTACTCTTCAGAAAAGCTTTAACATGGGTTGCAAGAATTGTTAAAGGCTACTTAAGGAGAAGGTGGCAACTGCAACTACTTGTATAGGAACCAGCTTGGAACCTAGCTACAAGACAGGAACAAACTTAAAAAAAAAGTATTTTCACCCATGCAGTCACAGAAATAATGACATTTGAAGACAGTGCTTGCAGATGTCTTTTCAGATTTGTAGTTTCTCTGAAAATTAATTTCACACAATGAATTATTTAGCAGAGCTATTAATAACCATAGCAGATAATAAATGAGATGTGGTTTAATAAAGCAATGTGATAATATCATGTTTTCTTAGAAATAAAGAACAATAATCTGGACTATTCAAGGACTCTTATTCATTACCCTATGCATCAGCTATGCATCTGAACAGCTATGCACCTGAACAAATCATATTTCCATTTATCAGACAGAAGGAAAAAAACCAAAAAATCCCCTTGTGATTGGTGAAAGTTAGGCAATTTTTGTAAAGAGTCAGTACCAGGAGGTACCACATAACAAAACTGCCTTAAAACTGCTCCCGTCTCCCAGACTATAAAATACAATCAAGAGGAAAAATCAGATTGATTGCATGGTCCTTCTGCAGCAGCCAGAACAGTCACCTGTGAAGAGGTTATAGAACAATTATAGAAGAGTTAGCCAATTGGCACAGAAAATGGTGCAGGAGTTAAATTTAGGCTAGATGGGCACTACACAAAGGATGGGTTGTGCTGTTAATGCTGCAGTATATGACACTCAATCTGTCTGTAATCCAGAGGACTCTCCTGTAGCCAACATCTGCACTGCTCACTTTGTAGCAAGGGTTCCTGTGTTCTTTTCTGCTGACAAAAATCCCATATGTCACATGCTTTTAATAGCTTCCTTATCTCTCACAAAGTGTGACTAATAATATCACAACAATGATGTCTTATTAGGAAATTGGTTTTCTTGTCTCTGCTTTATTCCCTTACAGCCCACCCACTTTTTTTTTAACACCCCTCATGAAGCAGTTGAACACTTGAAACAACCTTCCACTACATGGCTTTGCTTCACTTTTAATAAAAGGCAGTTGGCTGAACAGGTAAATTAGATCATTTCTTCCCAACTAAAAATGCAAACACATTTCAGCAAAGCATTCAACAGCCCAAATGCCTTTTTTAAATAAGCAGTGACTACTCAAAGGAATACTGGGGCACCAAGTCCGTAAAAGAAATCTCCCCCGGTTTCCCACAGGAGATAACACCACTGAGAATGTCTCCCATTCCAGGCTGACATTTTCTATTCAAAATCAAACTCTTCAGTGAAATGCTAACACTCAGCTGTGGAGTGCACTTCTTCATCAGTCATTGAGCAAATTATCTGCCGAGGGGTGCAGCTGCTTGTCTGCCTGTGAGAAAGCAGGCTTGCTTCCTCAGCCTGAGAAAAGGATCCACGACACATCCAACTCTCTTTCAAGGCAGCTTTATTTCTCAGTACTCAAATATAAGCACAGCATTAAAGAGCACAGCTTCTCAGCCCATACTTGACCAATGCTTTTAGAAGCATCTTTCCTTCAACTCCTCCACTTGAGTATGCACTTCAGCAGCCTATCTCTGTTCAATGCCTCACCCTTCCTAGCAGAGAGGGTTAACAGTAGGGCACTGGGTGATCCAAGGTCGGTGGCCTTTTTAAAAAGGCATGGGGCCCTGCCAGGGAACAGCTCTAATGTAATTCAAACACAACATGTTTCTAGGTTCTCTTTTTTTCCTGGTTACAAATGGCCTGAATTTAAAAAAAAACCTCCCCTGATCTGTGGAGCTCACCCTGATTTTTAGAAGCCTGCCTGTATCCTGCTTTTACTGGTTTGGAACTGAACTCCCAATCCTGAATGGAGAGATTCTCATGCAGAGCACCTACACCCTTGTTTGTACCGTGTTACTGATTTGAGAATTGAACTCCCTACCATGTATCCCTGTATCTTCAAGTACCTACACGGCTTGAAAAAATCTGGACACCGAAAGTCTGCAGATTTGCTTCACCATCTCTGTATCACCTTCTTTTTGGCTGTATTTTTATGCTTTGCTCTGGAGAGGTAGATTTTTATGTACTGCTGTTGTAGGGCTGGGGAAAGGGGCAAACCAAAATACCAACAAAATACTGCAAGACTCAGAATGTAACTGCAGTGAGCAACTGTACAAATGCACTTGAAAACTGAGATCAGAATTTATTCCATTTAGAAAACAAAACCTGCAATCCTCTATGCAGAAATGTTCTTCCAGAGTTAGGAGGGAACACTTGATTCCCAGTCTGTAAGTTCACAGGTCCCGCATGTCAATGCAGAAGTGGTGTTAGTGAGAGAAGAAAACTGACTACTTTCCCTTTAGTCTCCTGTTAAATGCTATTTTTGAAGGCGAAATGTGCACAGCTGGCTTGCTTCCCCAGCCCAGAAAGCCTCACCACTCCACCTAAATCTCTTCCACGGCACAGTTTTAGCTTCCAGTGTAAATCTCAGATAAACCACCAAACAAAACTGTTTCTCAGTCCAGCCAGAACTACAGTTCTTGAACTTAATCTCTGCAATTTTATTGCAGGATTCCTCTCTCCTTTTGTGATGGTTTTAAAGGGGATATTCAGCACTTCTCAGCCAAGCTCAAGGAATGCTGCACCTAAATGGGGAAAGCTGATCTATATTAACCCTACAGCTGTATCATTATCTCCTATTCAAAAGCAGGAATACAAAGTACAAAGGCAGGAAACAAGGTTCAAGAAGGACTGTGGGTTCTCACTTCCTCATCCATCTGCAGACAGTGTTCCTCAGTGATAGCAAGTTCTTCAAACCACTTACCTTTTCTCCTCTTCACTGCAGTCTGACCACAAGACCCTATCAGTGACTGCATGCATAGAAGTAGCTCTAGAAAAAGTATTTAAGGTTCTTCAGCAATTTCAGAGTCACCTATCCCCCCACAAGGGGCTCTCAATTTGAATGTATGCTACAAATAAGAGAAGTCAATTAATTCCACAGGACCAGATGTTTCCGTGTAGTCTACTAGTAACAGGCATATTGAGCTTGCTTGAAAATTGTTGCTCTGCATCACTACTGCATTTTGCATCCTATGGATACATATAGCAATATATTTAAACTTACTCTGGATCTCAAATACATGCTGGAATGCAGCACTCAAACAAGGAAACCAAAGATCTTGGATTATGTATTTGATTTTTAGTCACAAACTTCCTTTCCAAATGCACACTCTGGTAACTTAGCTTGAAGTACTTTCAAATGCAGCCTCTAACAACAGCTTTGTAAGAAGAAGATTTAACTTTATCAGTTTGAGGCTTTCAGTAGAAAATGACAATTCAGAAATGATTCATAGAAATGTTGCCATTTCAGTGAGTTTCCTATGTGGCCCAGTCCAATCAACTGCTGACCAGACAAATTTTCAAGCGTCATGTAGTCTACTCCAGTATACAGCATCTTAGCACCTCCAAGTTCTTGCTTCAAAACAGAAGACAGGCGGACCTGGGAACTTCAGCCCTACCAGAAACTTAGCACATGGGCTCTGGAAAGGACTGAACTTTCCTCCAAAGCCACCAGCACTTGAACTTTCCTTGCCACGGCCATCGCTGCCTGCCAATTTCTGCTCCCAAGGTGTGAAGCCCATTATTCAGCAGCACTTCTCATACTCCTCATTATGTCAGGTAACTCTGACTGGAAGCCAGGAGTTAAGAAGCAAGAAAGCTACAAAAATGACTGGAAATACACATTTTAAAGTTCTCAGACTTAAAATCACTTGGAAATTCTGGAGCAGAAGAGTGCTCTGGTTATTCTGAAAACCTTTTTCAGACCTCCTACTCTAAAAATCACAATTTTTACATGCTCCAAAGTGCAATAGTCCTGCTATCCCTTCTCATCTCAGTGTCACAATAACAATCAGTAAGGCAGCTCCAGCTTTCAAATATGTTTGGGTGCAGCTGGAAAACATGAAGTAGGTGCTTTGAGAAAGGCAAAAAATCTATGGTAAAGTTCAGAAGCTTAGCTAGACTTCCCAGACATCTTGTTTTTAACCAAGCAACTAAGTAAAATCCACCATGCTGTAATCTTGCTAATTTGAAGCTGATTTGGTGCTAATAATATGGAAACCCACAGCAAATCATTGCCTGAAGATTAGCCACAAGTAAACACAACAGAAAAATAAAACCTCTGCACTCCATTCTTTCATTCATTCGTAAAGTGTAGTTTAGTTGAAATTCTGAGCATGTTTATATTTTTGTAGTATACTTTAAAATAAGAAGGATTTTTTAATACCCTGAGACGTCATTAAACCTACTCTCTGGTGATTAATGCATGCTGTGAAGTGAGGAGTAAGTGCTATTTTGTGAAATGTATATCAGTGAAACACCAGCTAGTTAAACTCTTAGCATGTTTGGAAACTTTGTCAGCAATACCAATTTTACTATCTGGGTACTTAACCACTACCTTAGTGTCTTAAGAGCCTTATTTTAGCTTCTTAGAAACAGAGAAAACATTACAGCTGTCTGTGCCTGGAGGGAACACAAGCTGACAAACATACCACTGTTTTGAATTCAGACACTTGCCACAGCAGCCAGTCTTCGTTAAGAGTGTACAGGGCTTTGCAAGTTATTGCATCAACAGGTCCTTTGTTTATCCTCTGATTGAGGGTTGTCACCAGCAAATAGAAAGGTTCACCAATTGTCTCCTAGGACAGGAAAAAAATGCAAGAAACATTTATTTTTCTAATCATTAAATGAGCAAGAATAAGTAGAAAAAAATCAGGTGTAACAAATGGTGCTATCTCTTTTTAAATAACTCATTATATTGCAATTAGAAAAGAAAATCCCTCCAAGCAAATTTTTCTAGTTATTTGTTTAACCTCCATCTTTTGCTTTTTCAGTGTGAAAGTCTCATGCAAATAGCAAGGGACATCTGGAGTGAGTGGCAAGATAGCTCACAGCCCCTTGCTGTGCACAAGCACACTACAGACAAGCTGCTCCTACTCCACCTGGCAGACACTTCCTAGTTCCACCAATGAGTGGGTGGGGGGTGAGACACGCACATGTTCACATACATACTTCAGCTACTTCTTCCATTTTCAGTCTTGAGAAAACAAGCTGAGAACTAGGTTCCTTTTGTATTGGTGTCTCCCCCTTTTTGTCTCTGAAAAATGTCTTGGGAGCAAGCTGGTGGGACTTAACCTGGTGTATCAGCAAAAGAAGAAATGAAACTGGGGCTTTGCCCTCCTGGCTAAACCCCAGGGCTCAGGAAAGCACCTGAGAAAGGAAGGATGTATCTCTATTTGCACTTGACACCATTCCTGCAGCCCAGCTAAGGCATCTCACTAGCACAGCTCTGTAAAAATGTCTGGTGTATTGAGAACATATCTCTGACAGTTCCTTGGCACTCTCCTCGGTTCCAGGAAACCGCTGTGAGCTGCTGAGCCTCAAACAATTCTGCTGCTGTATTAATGCAAGCACTGATGAGAGTGATACCAACAGTGTGATAGCATCACATTGATAAGAGAGACAGGAAGAGTAACCAAGCACTGAAACCAAGAACAAAGTGCTATCAAGTTACTAAAATAAACAAAGATTAAAATGAAACTAAAAGCTTATTTTGTTCCCATTTGAAGTAATTTAGGTCTTCAAATCTGCAATACTGCTTGGAGGTTGAAAAGCTTGGAAAGAAGTTTAGTTTTCCAAAGGATGGTTTTCCTTAAATCTCCATTTCTTTCCAACAACTTGCATAGATGGGCACAGTTACATTTTAACAAACATATCAGTGTTTTAATATGATCACAATACATATCATGGGCTGAAATGTCTGGTATGAGAAAAGGATATGCTGGAATTATAAAATTACCCAAATCTTCGCCAAATACATGACACGATCATTACTTGGAGATGTGCTCTTTTCCTGCATTCCGCTCACGTCAGCCAGCTAAGTCACCTAAACTAGAAGAGCGCACACTCATAATGTTAAATGCTAGATTGAATGCTTTAAACTGATCCCTCTAACTGGTCCTATGGAAAAAATCAATTAAAGAAATTCTCTGCATATCTTACATAGTGAAAAGATGTACACATACCCGGAGAAATCCAGAAAGGCAGACAGACATCCAGTTTGTCAGCAATTTTTCTACCACAGATTCGGTTCGTCTGAGCAGGAGCTTAGGCTGTACATTGCTCGACTGCTCCATCAAGTCCCTTGTCAATACTTCCAAAATATGGGTGAGATAAACTAGCTTAGTTTGTAATGCAATAGTCAAGAAGGACGCAAACAAGCACCTGTGGGGGGGAAAAAAAAGAATACTATAATTCTGGAATTTCTCTTCCCAGTCATCTTTAATAAATGAAACACACTTCAGTGCAGTTCATATCCTAAATTCTCCCTCCTCAGGCACATAAATTGTCTACTGTTCTCTACAAAAATATAAAAAATGCAAGTCCATCTGCTCTTGTGATTATTTTTTAAACACAGAATGTGCGTCTCTAAATTTAATTTTGCAGAACAACACCTGCTTCAGTGACGGAACTTTTCTAAACTGCAGAACTGTTGATCTAACTGCAGGAAGTGTTTACAGTTTTGAACTGAGCTTTCCTGCTCCTTTGCATCTTTGTTTATATGTACAAACATTCCAATTTCTCTTTAATTACTTGTTTTAATGGCAATGTTTTTTCTTCCTCAGTGTGTGCAGATGGAGAAGGAAAAATGCTCCAGAGTACTGCAAGCTTGTTTTGCAAAAAGTAGAAAATACATTTGTGTGCTACAACCCATGTTGTTTTTTCTGCTAATTCTTTTTCTTGAAGATGATAAGCGTAATCATACTATACCTGTCTTTCACAGAGAAATTTTTCTGCTTTTCAAGGGTGTGAATGAGAGTAACAAGAAAGTTCTTGTTACAAATTAAAGCATGCAACATGTTGAAGCTTTCATCCTTGCTCGTTTGGTCTCTGCTCTGGAATAGTTAAACAAAAATCAGCAAACTGTAGTTTGGGTATGATGGATTCTTAATGCTCAGAAAAAACGGAAAGAAACATATGGGATAATATCCTGGCCTCAATCAAATCAGTGGGGATTTTGCATTTCTTTAAGGGCATTTATTTATACCAAAAATGCATTTGTGTTTGTGTACAACACAGAATATACACGTGCAGAGCATACAATTTTCTGCCCTATGCACAAATGTTAATGCCAGTAGTTAAGTTTGCCCATCATTTCCCATGATGAGATTCTGTTTTATTTAAGTCAGATACACATTGGATAACAGCATCTTACACTTCAAATTCCTTTCACACATAAATCCATGTAACACTTCCCATGGAGAAAAGGGAGCATACTGAAAATGCAAGCAGGTATGTTCTAGGACAACACTGAGAGAAGGGATACAATCACTCTTGAAAAAAATATGAATTAAGGCATATCACACTACATCAGCTTACCTGTGGCATTTCTTCACTGAAGATGGATGCAAAGCCTCCTGACTAAAATATAAGGGGATATTTATCATTCATAAGTACACCAAAAGTTTCTAACACGTACGTTTAATGCACCAAGCATGTTCCTGATACTACTTGAAATAAAACAATGGAAATGCCACCTTCTAGAGCAGATACAATATAAAAACTCTACACAGTAACTTCTGCAAAGGTGCTGCCAAAGCTCACTGGAAAGTGAACTCTCAAAAAATGACCTGGTATCATCCTCAATGTGCTGTGTGTGTTACTCAATGCTGCTGAGCTGCACTAGCACGGCAGTCAACCAATGCTCCCCAGGAAGAGCTGTGTGTCACTGTCATCTGCAAACGTGCTGGTGTGCAAGGGGTGCTGCAGGCTGCATCCTTCCTGGGTGGCAGCGATAGCCTTTGGTATACAGGGCTGTTGTTAAGGACACTTGAGCTCATCTGCTTCCATTCATTTCAAGGCACGCTATGAATATTCACTAATGAACTCTCCAGGAGGTCCCTGCTGGCAGTCTCCACTGAGGCACAGGTGCCACCACACATCCAGTCCTAGCAAAAGCTCGCACACAAAAGGAAGCCCCCAGCTCTCAAACATCTTGTCAATGCCCCTTGAGCAACAGATCTACACTATTCATTGTCATCTGCTTTATCTGTCATGCTGGCAGCCCCTAGTTTCCTTACAGAATGATTTGGGTTATAAGGGACCTTAATGATCATCTAGTTCCAACCCCACTGCCATAGGTAGGGTTACCTTCTACTGGACCAGGCTACTTAAATCCCCATCCAATCTAGCATTGAACATTTCCAGGGATGGGGCACCTGCAACTACTCTGGACAACCTGTTCTGGAGTCTCATCACCTTCATCATAACAAATTTCTTCCTTACATCCAATTTAATTTTATCCTCTTTCAGTTTAAAACCATTAACACTTGTCCTGTCACTACAGGCCCTGGTAAAAAGCCTGTCTCCATCTTTCTTATAAACCCTGTCTTAACTGAAAGGCTGCCTTCATTTCTGAAGGCTGAACGATCACGGCTGGCTCAGACATTCTTCATGGAAGCGGTGTCCGAACCTTCTGAGCATTTTCATCACCCTCCTCTGGACCTGCTCTAAGAAGTCTATGTCCTTCTTGTTCTGGGGAACCTCAGAGCTGGATGCAGGGCTCCAGGTGGGGTCTCACAGGGGCAGAGAGGGAGAATCACCTCCTTCAGTCTGCTGGCCACGCTTCTTTTTGATGCAGCCCAGGGTACGACTGACTTTGGGCTGTGAGCACATATCTCACATTTAATTTTTCATCTACATAACTACATCCCTCCCTTTCCTCATACCTCCTGTTGTATTCTATCCTACCAAACCCTTCTTCCTCTTCCTCCACTGGCTATTCCCATTGCTCCAGAACTTCTTCAGCAACCCTAATGCCAACCACCAATAAAAGACACACACACACACACACATATGCAGAGTGAAGGAACCAGAACTGTGTTAAAGGTTGAAAATGTCTGTGAACAAGGAACAAGTATTAAACCAAACAATGTGTGAAATTGAGGGAAAACAGAAATAATAAGACAAATTTACCAACCAAAATAAAAATCAGGCTTAGCATCAAGAACATTTTAAGAATAGATATAATATCCATTTAACACCTACATGCACTAAAAGCTATTATTAAATACAGAAAACTGAAGCAGTGGGAAGCAAGACTCTCAAAAAAAAAGATAGGGTCCATCGCTCTTAATTTTAGGTATCAGAGTCCCTCTTTAAGCAACTTGTGCCATCCTAAGGGAGATGCCGCAGACAAATGGGATGAATTGCCTTCCTGAGCTGTCCATCTCTGCACTGACTACAGAAGATGCTCAATGAACAGCTTAAATTTCCATGCTTAAACAGTTTAGATTAGATGAGACAAAGCCCATCAATCACACTGGAGGGCACAAAGAGTGCAGTATGGGCATCATTCAAACACATGTGGTTACTGAAGGAAGTGGTGGTTTGTCACTTTGACCCTTCTGTCAACTCTTCTGACACACTCAGTTGCAATATATACCCTACTGGCTTTTCTGTTCATCTATAATATTTGTTCAGTGGAGCACTGCTTTTCTGCCACATCCACACAGCACAAGGCACGTTTGGACACTCCTGCAATGTAAACAATAAGTACTTAGCAGAAAAAATTGGTACACAATCATGTTAAGTAACTTGCCTGACACCATATGTTTGAAGAGAGCTAACAGTAGCAAGTGTACCTTTGTAGGATAAGTATTTCAAACTGAGACAAAATCCAACTCAAATAATTTCCAGGATGTGCAGTGGCATGAGACTCACCAAGGCAAAACAGGAGCCCTTCCCATTTTTCCTTCACAGAATGCAGGAGAGTGGCAAACTTTATGCCTTTTTATCTTAACTTTTTATTTGCATAGAGCACAGAATTTCCACTGAGTTAACTTCTACAGACTATTACTGTTTTGACAAGGAAAAGTAAAGGAAAAGGTATATTCTTAAGAATAAAACTGCAATTTTAATGCTAATATGCCTGGCAATCAAACAAACAGAAAGGAAAGAGATGTATGAAGTAAACTTTCCACTTTCTTCAAACCACCTTGTGACCCTCTAAAAGTTAGGCTGGGGGCATAACAGTAGTACCAGCAGAGAGATTCCCAGTGTCCTTTGGTGTGAGAACTGGACTCAGATTATACACCAATTTTGCATATGTAATTGTTAAATATTATTCTGCCTTAGTGTCTGGTATTTGGTGTTGTACAAAAACCAAAGACCCTGATTCTGCACTATCACATGTATTTAACTTTATCACAATGAGCTTTTACTAGGATCACAAACAGCGATAAAGTGAAGCAGTGTGCAGACAAGAGTGCAAGGCTTGGCTGCAGCAGTGATGAGTAATACGTGAAGCCTGATAGGTACCTCACATCCACAGCAGTTATGCCCTAAACTAACCAAGTTTCTACTTACTGGTGTCTGTCATACAGGAAAATATCACCAGCTGAGGTCACAGCTTCTGCCAACTGGATAAATGCTTGTAAGCACTGGTTAACACCACGATATAATATTGAAAGCTGTGGCAAAGACACTTATCAGCATCATAATGTGCCACACATGCAAAAAAAAAATTAGTAAGAAGTAAAACATTCAAGAGAACACCTCTTTGGTCATCTGATGCAGTGGGCACAAATTGCTTCAACGAACACTGAAAATCTCTGTCTCTAAACTGGAAAACACTTAAGTACTTATGTAACTTCTAAGCATTTGAGCTGCACTCCTTTGAATCAACATCTTACCATTTCTGTCAGCACCTTGGTGTAGAAAGTCAGCACCATCTTAGAGCCATTTCTTCATCCCAGAAGTCTAATTAGGAAGTGTCATGATGTTAGCTAGCGTGTCAGCTAGCCTGACTGTTACTTTAATTAGCTACAGCTTTGGAATTGAAAGCATGGGAACAAAAACAGCAATGGATAAATTATAGCTTAGTTAAGATGGCCTAAAAGGCAAGCAGCTCAGTGAGGCTGAACAAAAAGAAATGGATACACACACAACCCTTGAAAATTCAAGAAAGTTGCTCTATCTACAGCATAAAGGCTTGCGTAAATACAGAGATATACAGCTTTAAGTGGTCTTTGGTAATTCTTGATTTAAGCAAAGTTTCTTGTGAGAACAAAGTGCAATTATTGTGTAGTATTTTCTTTAGTTATTTGATCCTGACATTCCTCAATTTTTTACTGTTAGTCAGGGCTGACAACTGAAAGACTTGTAAATATTTACCTCTGGAAAGAAAGTTCTAAGAGCGAAGTGTTTGTAGTCAAGGAAGGGAACCGTTCCAAAACTATCCACCACATCTAATTCATCCATCTGTAGTTCAGCAAATCCTGAAAAAGCATCCCCCATCCCCACCCAGAGAGTTAGTTTAGTCGACACAAAATCAGCATCACAATTATAACTTGGCCCAAGTAGATATTCCTTAAAAAACAGTTTTCAGGGAAGAGGGGTTGTTTTCAAGCTGCAGCTCTTGTGAGCTGGGAAGTAGCAATCTACTTTTTTGTTGAAGGAAATACTACACAGAATCCTATTGGCTCAGTGCTATCTGCTACTGCAGTGCATACAATATCAAACAGGAACTCTGACACAACACAAAAAAATCTACAGCTACAAAATGAAAATATTTATATAATGTGAGCTTCTTGACAATTTCAGTTCAGAAAATATGCTGCAGACCTACCTTCGCGTATTTCCTTACGAATCTCATATTCCAGCAGTTCAAGTTGCTGACTCTGTTTACGAGTTAACTCTTTGGATTTGTATCTAGTAACTATGAATGCCGCTAAAAAGGAAGAAAAAGAGACTCTGAGTACAGAAATCACCAAACAGAAAACTCCTACACATGACATACTTTATTACCAAGAAACAAAAAGATACGTGCACATTTGCACAACTAGTGTTTTACTGTTGTCCCTGTGCCAGTACCCATGAGCCCTAGTTATCTGGATCTATACGCCAATGTTTAGTAAAAAATCATTCCTTTTAACAAGATCTTGAATTGTCAATCCAACTTTATTTGAAAGCACAGCACACCCTGCTATATACAGCCTGCACAGTGAGACACAGACTCTAACAATCACTTTTACTAATAGCAACCTACTTAAGGTAGCACTGATTAAACAGAAAAAACAGTTGCTTTGAACAGAAAATCCACTTACAAATTGTTAACTTTTCTAAAGCTTATTTAAAGGGAATAAAGGCATGACATACGGTTCCTCTTTAAAATGAACTTTTTTTTAAAAAAAAAGGAACCAACCAAATGAACAAACCCCTACACTTATTAAAATAAATAGAAATTTATCAAATATATCACCAGGTAAAAACATTCAGGAAAAAAAAAAGGAGCACCAAGAAGATAAGGGGTAACTATTTACCTCCATCAGTTTAGTAATGACCCAAAAATTCATGAATGATCCAAATGAAACTGAGCAGAAACACCACAAACATTGCCTGAGGATAAGCAGTTTGTTAGGGAACATCTGCCTCAGGGACAGGAGGGTAGCTGAGCTCTGACAGCTGGAAGGGACCAAGTTGTGACACAAGGATGTCAGTTCTGTGGCTTGCTTCATGAAGTGAAAGTGAGTAATCCCAGCAGAACAGACAGAAATACTGTCTTGTAACATGCTTGTAACGTGCTGCAGTCTGACAATTTGGACTTCACTACCAGAAGAGAGTTAACTTTGTCCATCTTATGGGGAACAGAGTAACATCACCAGACTGTTTGTGACAGGTCCAGACATGTGAGTATGTATAGTGTTTGTGTCATGATCATACCCTTCAGCAAATCAAAAGCTGATAATACATTATTGTACTTACCTATAATGACACCCACCACAATAGGTAGCAAAATAAGAACATATAAATATACATGTGAGGATGTTGGTTTGACTTCATGCTCAAAATTTCCCAATTTGACCTGAAAAAAGCAATGGCAGTGTTAATAGAGGACAGGCATTATATCAGTACTTAAAATGACATTTAACATATTTTTAAAAAGTATTTAAGGCACATAAGGACAATGGTAGATTATTGGGAAGAAAGTAGAGGTTCAGCAAAATGCATATGAACTAACATTAACTTCACTTTTACTGTATTTGAAGTTTAAGCAGATGCAATGATGAAAAAATCTGGAGGTCCTTATTTTTCCACCAAATTTTGTCATGCTCTTGCTGCAAACTAGAGTCCTCAAATGAAAGGCAAGACCTAGCTTCCAGCTGGCCAAGTGGCTCATGCACTCAGAGTTGCTGCTAAATATTTTGGCATTTTGAAACAAGGAAGGCAAGTGTTTGTCCTCACAGTGTCACTCTGCTGAACAGAAAAGTAGGATAAGACTCACAATAAGAATGAGGGAAGTATAATTTTTCACAGACATCTGGCCTACAGCCTTCTTCCCTATTTAGGAAGTTTCAATCTCTTTACCTAGGATGTTGTTCCTGAAGGTCGTTAAGAAAAAATGCAACATATGATACATGTACAACATGTACGTGAACATGTTACAATACATGTACAATATCCCCCAACAGCCGGCTTGCCAAAGGCACAACAGGCATTAATTCTTAGGGATACATGAAAGTGCTGAAGTCTGCCAAATGCCAAACTGAGGCATTCACCACTGATAATTATGGCAGAAGAAATTTCACAAAGGAGGATCTGAAAGAGGACTGCAAAAGCACATAAGTAAAGGGTAGCTAAAACTATAAACAGGCTAGACATAAAAATATGTTTTGACACATAAAAAGAATACCACCAAGTGCCAGGGATAGAAATGAGCTTGAGATAATTGAAAAGGAGGGTTGAGTTGAAATTATTTTGGGTTACAGCAGGGAAGGCAGAGATCTGGTGATTGCAATCAGTGGCTTGTCACAGGAGGTGAGCAGCCAGGGCAGCTGCAGACTGCCAACTGGATACTCACATCACAGCTATACAGACACAAGCAAGCAAAAAACCCCGCACAGGGCTGGAAGGACACAGCCTTTGTATTTCCAGGGCTACAAAGAACAGAAGACAAAGCAGATCTATTTCCTGCATCAAATGTTACTTTTTCCTCTGATGTTTCTATGTTTCCACAGCTCCTATGCAAAGTTCTTTTGGTCTACACCTTCCTAGGATCCCACCCCTTTCTAGGACCCCACTTTTTCAAGGCTCAAATGCATTAGGGGCTAAGTACATTAACCATCCTGTGACTAATACATCTACATTTCCGGACTTGTCACGTCCAACTGAAGACTTCCTAAAGCAGAAGTTTCTATTACCCATCCTTGTTTATTGAAAACTGAGACAAAGCATTCACTTAATTTTCTGCTCATATTTCAATTATCTTTATTCTTCACCATAACTTTCCCATCTAGTGGCCCCATTTCTTTCCTTATCTTTTATCTTGCTTATAAATCATGGACTATATAAGGAACACCTGAATTAATCCAATTCCTATTCCTAAATTAATTTCATTTTTCTGCATGACATTATAAAACCTTCTCTGGACTGGTAATACCTCTGAGCTTTATGTCATCAGCAAATGTTATTAGCTCATGCCTTATTTTTGTGTTCAAGTCAGTGGTGATATTAAAGAATATCTGTATGAACATCAGCATTGCCCAAAGTCAGTTCCCCACACAGAGCATCCAGGTTTTCTAACTCCTGGCACCCTCATAATCAGCACGTTAAATAGTTTACTGAATGACTTCCAGGTACATGTGCTGTATCGCTTTTTTGTTGTTGAGGAAATCACTCACCCTAGGAAATAAAGATATCTAGCATGATCTGCTTTCATTAAAAACAATTTCAATTATCCCATTTTTCCACTTACCTCCAGGTCTTTCATGAGTAATTCAGAACACATGATAAAGTTTTACATAGAGCTAGGATTAAATCAGCAAGCCTCCATTTGCCTAGGGTTTGGGTTTTTTTCCAATTTAAAATACTGGGTTTTTATTAGCCGCTCTCCAGTCATACAGTACATCTCCTTGACTCCAGCTTCATTTAAAATCTTTCCTACTAAGCCTACAGTGTCATGTGTCAGTTCTTTCTCAGTGCTACAATGGGAATGATCCTGTTCCTGCTGTCTTGAGCCCTTTGATCTATCTGAATCTTGCTCCTGTCACAAGAATGGCACTTTCTACTCTGACACCTTCATGGAGACTGATCATTCTGTCTTTGAACCCACACTCAATATCTTCTTTCTTCTGGAAAACTAAGGCAAGAGATACATTTATTCTTCAGCCAAACTTATCTTTTATACCCATCTTATCCTTTTTACAGTGGCCCTACTTCATTTTTGATGATCCATTCATAAGGTTTAAAAAACATGTGAGGATTTACTACTTCTGTATTTTTCTTATGTTGGAAAAAATGTTTAAGGTACTAGAAGTGCAAAGTTACATGATAACTATTGCATTTGATTTGCTTTAGTAAAGTGGTGACCTTTCTATGACAGTCACTTCTATGAAGTTTGCAGGATGAGCATGTGATAGAGCAGGGCAACACTGATTTTTAAATGCAACATCAAACTTAGAAAGGCTTTTCCATGCCATAACTGGCTCAGATGGCAGGATCCACAGATGGGTGGATCAGTTAGAAGTGATAAAAAAAATCAAGAATAGCTTTTTTAATCTTTACTATGAGCCATATGCCTTGAAGTCAACAGAGTTATTTCAGTTTTATACCACCACACACTGCAATAAGAGTCTGGCATAACCTTTCTTCTTCATAAATGGTAATCATACCATTTCAAAAAATTCGTATCTTCATCTTATTCATGGAGCAAATATCTTAAGCTGCAATTCAGCTTTGACATCCATGCTAATATCCTTATATTTGGGCCTAGCTTTGTGCCACATGCTCAAAGCATTTTAGCTTTCCCAGTGCACATTGAATTTCACCGCCTTTTTCATCCAGAAATGCTTTCTGTCTCAGTGGTGATCTCTGAGACAGATCCTTACCTACTTTAGCAGGAAAAAGTGACTGGGAGAACACAACCCTTCTCCTCATGGGCACACTGGAGAATTAGATTGCTTACAGATCTAAGATGAGAGGCTCTCCTGGAGACAGTGATGCTGTTCCAATGATGTCTATTCTGCAGATAAGAGATGTGACAAGCTACTAGTCTCCTGGAGCTCAGCAGTGAGTTCAGCTCGGACTGCAAAGCTTACCTCTGCCAATATCCCAGTAACCAGACAGAAAATGAACTCACTTCTGTCAGTGGTACCAAAGCTAGGCAGGCATGCTTTGATATGAGGAAGAAAACTGTACTACAAATACCATGAGAGCATTAATGAAACATTTTACTACAATTGTATAAACATTCAAACACTGTTGAATTGCAACAAAAGGGATTTCTACTTACAAAAACTTTCACTGTGGAAAAGTCAATCTTGTCAGTTCCTTCCCTTTTGAATTTGCACAGTATGGTGCTACGGTCTGGCTTTTTGGTAATATTTTGGACACTGAACCATATCTTTTTGGTTTGTGCACCAGTCATATATGACAGATAAACCTCTACCTCCGTTTTAGAAATATTCAAGTTATCATTTTCTTTCTAGAGGGAAAAAATTGAAGACAACGATCAGTCACTGAATACAGTAAGAAAAAAATTATCTCCAAGCACAATTTTAAATTAGGAACTGTAGTTTATTATTTCAAAACTTACGTATATTTTTAATTCCAGATCAGGATCCAGTTCAGTGTGCAGCTGGTAGTTAATGAACACTGGGTCTGGGTGATAGTGTAACTTGACACATGGTATAAAGGTAGAATCCACTTTTAACATCATATCAACAACTTTACCCTCTGTTGCATGGCTCAGGCTTGGTGTTAAATAATGATATTCAGATGCATTTCCAGGACACCTAGAGACCTAGAAATGCAATAGCAAAGCTCTAACAGTCATGAAATACTCAACAGTGGGTACAATTACAAACAGAAGCACTCAAACTCATTTCAATGTCTTCCTGACTTCACACAGATACCTGCTAAACATCTTCTCTGAGATCAGGGCTGCATGCAGAGCACCTGGAAAAATTTCTGTGTTGAGCCCACATCTACCTTTAAGTGCATTTGTCACACACTCTGCACGCTGCTTTAAGGCTGATTCCTCACTGCTAAGGCAACTATTTCCTGCAATGAGACAGGAATTGTGACAATGAATTTTCCTTCTTTCCCCTCAATGCAGGTGACAAGAGAAGAGTAAGACAAGCTCTCCAGCACTCCTAGGCATTTGCTCTTTCTAACTTAACTCCTGAGATAGGGGGTTGCTACAGTCATTGTGGCATTGGGTCATTGTTTACTCCACTGAGTGATGCTGCTACATTCTTGTCTCTGTGCTGCAAGGGTCAACAAAGGGCTTGGCTCCACACAACCTTGGAGAAAGGGTCTCATCCCAACATCAGCTCCAGCCTGCTGCCCCTCACTGAGGCAGTAGCACCATTTGGGCTTTCAGCACATAGCCAGAGAGAAGTACAGCACCCCATGCTCCAACACACCCATTTGTGGAGACTAGGGAGACTCAAAAAGGACAGATTTGGAGCAAGTGCCTACACCACAAAAAAAAGTTCAGGGAATTATGCAGGAGAGCAGCTTATGTGTATTTATGATTCTGTACAAAGAATGTGTATAACTGTAATCCTGTTAGTGGTCATATTTATTTCAGCAGGGTGACTGACATGTCCCTGCAAGTGGTTGGAAATTATTGAGGTTCTCCTCAAACCTTAGGAACAAAACCTAATGCATCAAGAGACCTCTAATTGGTATTATAAAGGAGATTCAGACTTACTGTGAGGTTCGATCTCTGGTCATCTGAAATAATCACACTGTCCACCACATTAAAATTTCTACCAGTTGTAGTAATTTTGCGACCACCACTGCAAAAACCAAAGCAAAATAAAACAAAAACAAACATGGGGAGAAAGGGAGGTTAATATTATCTGTTTTCTGCAGACATGTCCTGCATTAAGACTTCAGTTGTGAATAAACTTCACAAGTGCATTCTGCTTTGGTAGCAGACAACATTATGAAGTCAAACTGCGGAACAAGACAATTTGAGCTATACAGTGTATTTCCACTCTTTCCTCATAATGTAATGGTAAATACTTTTGCTATCCCAAAACCACATGACTTGATTGCATACACATGTATACTCCTTTTCAGGGACTCTCCACCTTTTTTTCTATTTATGCAGCCAGAGAACTAAACCATGATTTCGCATTCTGTCTTGAAGAAAGAGCATCATGGTGTTTCATTGCCCCAGTGCAGCCCTGCCTGTGCTTAATTCTTGCCTTCTTCCGGACAAACCCATCGTGCCAGGCACCTCACAGGAAACACTCAGCGGTGTTCAGACCATCTGTCTCAGCACACAATGGTGCTTGTGTCTGAGGGCTCTGGCTCACAATCTCTGCTGTACAGAGTTGGAGTGGCTTAAGGTATTATTAATTTCCAGCTGCCTGAGCTGCCTCTCACCTAGAGATGAGGGCATGCATCCTGGCTGCTCAGCTGCTGCAGCTGCCAGCCCAACCCATTACCTCAAATCCTCACTTGACAAGATATCAGATTCAGAACGTGGGAACAGGTAAAAACCGTGAAACCACAGAGGGGCAGCTGGAAAGCTGTGCCAGAGAATATCTTTAAAACCACCCTGTAAGTCTTCACCACATCTGTGAGTCTCCCACAGAACACAGCAAAGGCTTGAAAAGGGCTCTTTTGGCTTTAGGGAATCATAATGTAAAGCAAGTCTGTGTACATCAGTGCAATGATAATTATTTTCACTTCACTTCCAATCCACTATTACTTTATACTGTTTCACAGATGGAGGCTATATTAGCATCAAGAAATCAAAGTTAATTGGAGTTAGAATTTATGCATGCTATCCGTATTTTGGGTTTAGGTTTAGTAGGAATAGACTACTTTTGACTTGTATAAACGAGACCTGAGGTGGGCAGAAGGTCTACAGAATTCATCTTGCAGCTATTATGACCCTATCTGTTAAATCACTTCACAGGCTTGAATTCATCCAACACAACAGGTTACAGCAGTCATCCAAGCTTGCTTCAGCTGCAGTCTGGCCAAGGAAGAAGGCTCATACTGGCTCAGTGCAACTACATTTGAATAAATGCACAAAAGGTACAGAAAGATAAACTTACCTGATCCAGGAGGTATTTGGTGTAATTCCAGAACATGATGGCAGTGAAACATAGTGCAGGGTCATTGGTGGTGAACATTTTTTCCCATTAGCCTGGATACATATACTTTTGGCCTCTTTACGTGTTGGTGGGAGAGCAAATGTCATTTGTGTATCATTTAGCACATTTCTAACTTTAATGCTGGAGAAGAAAGAAAGAAAGAAAGAAAACAAACACTGCAACACAGATGCTACTCACTGGCGTTACTACACGAAGCCTATAGCCTACAGCAAGTGATAAGGAGAAAAGAGAACTGAATCTCTGTCTGAGCTGCCAGATGGAGGTGGAAAGAGAGCAGGGAGCTGAAGAGACAAAGTAGGGCATCTTTTGAATGAAACTGTTATGTGACACAATAATCACAGAAAACAGTATAATCAGCCCTGGGATGAGGCTATGTAATGCAACGTGTGATTTTGCTGTTTACTGTGTACTTCTCTGTGCTACCAGCATGGTCCATGAGGTAGTGAAAAATGAGAATCTTCATTTTCCTTTTCTTTCTTCTTTTTCTTTCTCTCTTTCTTCCTGCTTTTTCACTCCTTCCTCTTTCTCTCTACTTACTTCCTGTCTTACCCTCCTCCTCTCCTTTTTTTTGTGGTCCCCTGAAAATTCATGGTTGAAGCAAAAATTGAACACTACCTTTTCAAGTGCTAGCTATGTAAAATGGGCTTCCTAATCACAGGCAGCCATTGCAGTTGCACCTGAAAATAACTGATTCAGAATAAGACTGCCTAATTATCTAGGGGCTTACACTGTGTTATCATCAACAGAGAAAAATAGGAGCTGTTGTACGAGAGATTTCCTTCCCTGGCATGGTGTCTGTGCTTTACAAGCAGAATCTTAGACTATATGAGGAATATTTTGAAGCACAGGAGATTCAAACAAAAGCAGAGGCTTTCCTGTGACCTAACTTCTTGGTGCCTGCTAGAACGCACAGAGAGCCACAGATACAAAACTGTCCTACTGCTACTGAGAGAACTGACAACCCATCCATCCCTTGTGTTGTACTCAAACACCAAATTTATTTCCATCCTTTGATAATTTAAATTGGAAGTATAACTAAAGGAGTGCAGAGCATCCCCCGCTCTGCTGAGGAGAGGTACATGACAACTGTTCACACAACCATATTGTTACAGCAAAATGGATATAATTTTCATCATGCAAAGTAAATAGTGTTACTTTTTGGTTTAACTCACACATCTGGTTTACAGCCAGTAATTCCAGTCAGTATCAGTTTTATGCCTGATGCCCGTGTAAAGTTTTCTCCTTTGACTGTTATTTCACTTTTGCCTAATGTAGAAATCCACAAAGGTTCAATGGATTGAATGCTGATATGCTATTAGGAAAGAAAACAAAACAAGATCTGGTTATGAAAAGGCTGGGCAGATAAGCAACAGCTGTAAAAACAACCACTACTCGGGAATGGCACTGGGATACATTTTTATTAATAATTTCAAATCCTGTTAAACTTAATCCTGACAAGTACTGTCAATCACAACTTCATTACAAGCCAACTATTTTTACCTACTTATTTTATATTTCAGTTTATCTCATAACAAAGTTGCCCAAAGGAATCAGAGTCTGACATGCTGGAAGGTAGGTAGATAAAAACCCAGCTTGAAATGATACATTTCACGTGACCCGTGAAGAACTGAAAAACAAGGCAAGACAAAACCCATGGTGCTGTCACTATGAGAGATCAGATGAACAAATGAAGGCATCTTTTGTGACCTGAAAAGGGGAAGCAGAGTTAAATCCTTGAATGAAAATTTGAGAAAGCGCCCCAGAATTAGCTTTACTAGAAAGTCTTTTCAAAGTCATACATAGAACTAAAGGTACAAAACAACTGCAGGGGAGTCTTTGGGTATCTCATTTTTACACTAAGAAGTTCTCCAGCATTTAAAAATAACCCTAGTTTGTTCTGATGTTGTCACAGTCTTGCAGAAAAACTGTGCTTTTCTATATTTACTTATTCTAACTTACTAACACTACTGAGCAAGAAGAGATATTTTCTTCCCTACTGTATTCACTTGATACTTTTGAAGGCATCTCATGTTTAATCAGTTTTGCTGCTTTCCCAGTTTTACAATCACACAGACGGTTTCTTCTCTGTCTTTCAGACAACAAACTGAAACATTCAAAAAACCAGGAAAATATGCATGTGAAACCGCAAACTGTTTGGGACCTTCTCAGGCAAACCATTTGCAGCTCAAGTTTAGACTGCCTGTACTACTAGTTCAAATTGAGGTTTTAGAGCATTGTTATTATCCTGATTTTTGCTGTGCACCTGTGAACACATTCACTCGGCAGTTCAGTCTTCCTGATCCTGTTAAGGGTGCTGGTGCAGAGCCCTTAGAAAAGTCCATCCCACAGGTTTTTCTCACCATTAATCACTTCATGTACTCAAACCAGCACTAATAAGGGCTGGTAGCCTGAGGGGACCGTCAGGGTCACAATGCTTTGACCATTTCAAAAAGGTCCCCGCACATTGTCCCCACATGCTACCACGGTTCACTGAATGCTGGAGCACGCCAAAGCAAATGCGGAATCTGTCACCACTGATTGAAAGCTGCAACTTGTGCCTTAGGAAAAGGCCAGAGAGTGCAAAGGCTGGGGCCAGAGAGCCTGTAAAAGGGCCTCCAAAAGGGCCTCCAAGGTGACCTCTGTATGGATAATAGAGAAAGGCAAAAGAAATCCCTCACAAACAGCCTGAGGGGGAAAAATCACTCCCACGATGATCTGGAAATCAGTTTAATCCTTGAGACAGGACAACTGAAGCAGATATCTAAGAGATCAAAGTCAACAAACCACTTTTGCTTTTCTTCACCTCAATCCTGCCCTTCTGCTTGCGTCCAACCTCCAGTGCACCGAGGACAGTCAATATCCTCACACAAATCCAGAAGCCAAATACCACAGAAAGGAGGAAAACACTGCTTTGGGTTCTCACTGGGAGAGACGGACCAGGAAGCCCTGAAGCACCAGAATACCACAGTATCACACAAACACACCGAGATCCCCCAGACCGCATCAGGGCTGTGAACTCCAATGAGGGAAATGCCAGGCACCCATTGCTCAGCGGTGCAGTGGGACACTGTGGTGCTTCAGGGCTCCCACTGGTCTCCTTGCCAGGCCCCACACACCACGGAGTGCTTCAGATTACCTGCCTTGCTTCTTTTCTTACACCATGAAGAAATCACAGAAAGAATTGTTCACTCGGAAAGTTTCAGCGCCCTCTGAAATCACACCTTCCCTGAGGCTACACAGCGCAGACTCCCTCACACCACCCTGGCTTGGCCTCATGGAGTCAGTGCAGTCACAGCACCGAGGTAAGATGACCTCAGCTACCCAAGAGTCCAACTGCCACCCAGCTTGACTGCCATAATCTGCAATATTTGCCTCGGCAGCAAAAGAAACCAATAATTTCCTCACTGAAAGCAGGAAGGACCTCATGCCCTCACTGGGGTCTGCAGTGCTCATTTCCCCAGCATCAGACAGCCACTGACCTTCCAGTTGCTACATGGCAGGAGGAGCAATGCCCAGTGGCAAGAGCGGCCACAGCAGAGAGGCAGAAGAATATTTATAAAAATCACTAGTTGTGAGGCATGTGATGGAAGAGTAAACATGCAAAGAGACATACAGAAAGCATGCACCAGGTCCTCAGGTAATGTAAATCAGCACAGCCCTGTCAGCTTCAATAGAGTTCCACATTTGTGAGCTGCAGCCTCCTCCCCCCTCCCTTGGACAGCCTAACGCTTCCCTGGGGCTGTGTGAACTGTGGCAGCCACATCCTCAGAGGTGTGGTTAGCATGGCTGCAGGTCTCAGAGAGGAATCTGCCAGCAGCCCAGGTTAAGCAGTGTCTGCCACCCTGGGGAGTCCCTCTCTGGCACAGCCCCTCCCGCATTGCTAACACAGGGCCCCGAAGAACTGCATTGGGGAACTGGCCCAGACAAAAATAACCTGCTGGAAAATAATGGTTATTTCCAGCCAAATCAGGTCCCTAGCCAAGTGTACTCAATCCAATCACTCCAGCTGCTGCTCTGGCAGGGGAGGGGGAAGGTGCATGCATAGAAACCAGCAGCTGGAGTCAGGAGGAGGGCTGGGACTGGCACTGAAAAAAAGTATATTAATCTAAATGCTCAGTTGGGTTTGTGGGAACACACAAATCCTCTTTTTCCACTCTCCAGTATGTTCTCCTTAAAGCACAAGCAGTCAAAGGAGAGCAGGATTTCAAATGCAATTTCAAGCTCTCTGAATGGATCAATCACTTTTAAATAAACATCTGCCTTTGCAGTGCCTCTGGTGCTTTCACTGCCTTGTCCATCACTGTCTTTCCAAGATAAGGCATGTGGAAGAAAGCCATCTTCCAGGCAATTCCAACTATTTACCAATGTCAAATTAATGCACTTGGAAGCAGAGCAAAGAAGAATTTCCTCTGTTCTTTCACCAGACATAATGCTTTAAATGCAGATCAAATCCAGAATATTAATGCTCAGAAGCACATTGTATTACAATCCCACGCGTCTCTGTGAAAAACAAGATGTATTTTCTGATTTTGTTTAAGAAACATCAGCTGAGCAGCTGAATTTAAGAGGTCCCTGTCTTGAGAGTAAAAGTTTGGGTAGTTCTAATGAAACACTTAGAGATAAGAACACAGTCACTATTTATAACAATGATGCATCACTCACAGAAAAGCAGAAACCAAAAAGTGTAGGCAGCAAATCTCTATGTACTTACTCATCAGTCAATTCTCCCTCTACTACTCATTTTTTTCCTAACACCTGCATGTCATAAGCAACCACTGATAAAAAGATCACTCAGTTTTATGAAAAAATAAAAACATTTTGGTTCCATAAAGAATGAAGGGATAACCTCGTGGTTAAAGGGCAGACCTACGATCAGAAGGTCAAAGGGCTGGCCTATGAGACAAATCATTTAGATTGTGTGCACACATACAGTCTATATGAATTCTGTAGAGAATTCAGTAACCAGATTCAGCAGGTACTTTGGCAGCACTAGTGAAACTTCTTCCTTCCCAGTGATCCAGCTTGTGTGGATCCATCTCCAGTTTTGTGTACAGCCTGGAAATAAGGAAAATTTTTCTGAAAGTGTGAACTAGAGATTTACTAACACCCATGGATTTCCGTTCCTGGACTCATCTTCTAGCCACCTCTCTGTTATGCAGAAACTGGGTGGCACATCCTCCCCTTCCTTCTGCTCCCCTGGCAGCTATGTTTCAGGAGAAGCTGTGATCTGGCTGCACAAAATGAGGAAGAGGTTTGAGACTCTGAAGCCTAGTTTCCCAGAGCTGTCTGTGACAGCAGAACTCAAACATGCTTTTAAGTCTAGGTAAGATATTAAGCCCGAAATGTTCTCCTATTTTTCTGTTGTTATTGGTCAGCTCATGTGTTCCAGCCCTCAGCATGCTGGCTCCTGTGGAGTGACTAAATACAGCATACAGGGGCTTTGGCATTTAAAGCAATGCTGTAAACACTGCATCTAGAGGTAGGCACATGACAATTGCAGTGTTCACTGCCTCAACGCCCGCATCTGAAACACAAGTTTTTGCTGGTACCTTTTAACATCAATGGAGCACTAAGAAAAAAAAAAAATCAATCCAAATTCTGCATTACCTTCCTTTGTAAATGACTGCCTCCTCATCCATATCTCTATTTTTTCTGCAAAGTCCTCTGATTTTAAATAAATTTCTCTCCCAGCTCAGAGAGCCTTAATAATTTTGATCTTAAAATGCTAACTAACCTCTGTTTTCTGCACAGTGGTCATCCCCTTGGAAGCAGGTGCACTGCAATCATCCTGGAAAAAAATAAGCATTTCTTCATGTCAGGATCAAAAGAGATGGATTGCTGCTCAGATGTAAAAAGTACAAGGAAAAGGCATCACAGGGGACTCCAGTTTTCCCCAATAAACTTCACCTGGCAGGTGGTGACAGGAGAGACACGTATCCATTCACAGCTGGCACACTCACCCCTGTGTATACACCGTGAGCAGCTGGTAACACAGAAACAGAGTTTTTGTAAGACACAGGAACTCAATCTAGATTCAGTCACGAATGTCGAATTTCAAATGACAGAAAAAAGCAAAAACCCATGGGAACAACCAAGCAAACATGTAATGGTATGGGTAAAAGTTCATTTACCCTCCACGCCTATTGTTCTGCTGTACCTATTCTGAGAAGAAATTTAGTATGAAATACAATTTGTATTGAGATGTTGAGAGTCATCAATTTCAAAAAAAGCAGGAAGCAGAGGAAACACCTCAGGTTACATTTTACTGTGATTTCCTCTAATACATGAGTGGCCAGGTAATACATTTTAACCACAAAAGGGCAGAAAACCATCACTGATTTTTTTCCAGCTTGTCTGAACTTCTGTTCCATGTGTGTAGTGCTAGAAAGCACTGCCAGTTTGCTATTGCCTTCATCTACCAAAAAATATGCCTGTTGGGAGACTAGCTTGTCCCTATCTTGCTTTGCAATGCTTCTATCAATATGGAAGAGAGCCACGAGCAGCACAGTCCCTCTCCAAACATGCTGAAAAATGCTCTGATTTAGAGAAAGACAGCTCCTTCCCCATGTTCCTCCAGGGACAGGGAAGTGATGTGCCACTTCCCAAAAAGCAAGAGTTTTATTTCATCTCAGGTGTTTATGAATTTGCCTTTTTTGCATAGAGGAGGAGCATTCTGAATGGGAACACTGTAGTTACCTACAGCATATATTAGCCAGATCTTTCCAAATATTAACAACCACACTTTAATCATAAAGTGTTATCATAATGTTACATCATTAATTTACTGGGCATGAATGCTTCCTCTGCCAACTCTCGACAAAGAGTCTGAAAAATAATGTGCAAAGAAGAATGGATATTCATTATTCCCATTAACAGATTAGATGTTACTTTCTGGTTTAATTCTATTCATGTTACCTGTATTTAAATTGCATCTGGGTCTAATTTAAAACAGCTTCACGAAGTGATTTTAAAGAATCTCTTGACTCCTCTAATCTAGGCCTTAAACTGAGTACCAGGGACCCACATTTTACCCAAGGACAAAAAGAATTTTAATGTCATTGTGACATCCTTTATTATCTCTTCAGGCACTTGTCATAAATTCAGTCATTGTAATGACTCTCCTACAGTTCGTTTCCACAGTCCCATTAAATAAGAGTCATCAGAAGAAGTAGCTTTTTAAGGAGGAAAAAAAAAGAGAAGGAGGAGGAAGTGGGCCAAGAAAACAGGTCTGACTATCTTTAGTGACATGTAGTTCCTTGACAAATACAAAAAAAAAAGGAATGATGAATGACTTTAGTCACTTTCCCCCCCACACACATCAACTCCACAATGAACTTTAACAAGAATCAGACTCTTACTTTTTCAACTGAAATGTTTGTGTGATATTCCAAGAGCTTGAGGACAGTGATGCTTCGAGAACTAGACAATCTGGAAAAATGCACATGTTAGGTAGATGCTGGATATTACAAGAAATAACTGTTTAAAAATAATTTGAGTTGAAAACTCAAAGTAGCTGCTCTGTACTTGGCAGGCACCTTCTCTCATACATTTACTCACACTTTTGACTGATAAAAATAACCAGATTTTGTCCTTCCACAGCACTCCTCAGCTGAGTTATGCCAATGCTTTATACACACATATTAATTAAGCTTGATGCCATCACCACATGACAAATAAAAGTAATGTTATTGTCAGGATATAGATAAGGAAATGCTACCGTGAAACAGGGATATAAAATCATCTCTTAAAAAGCACACAGTGATACACACTGTGGTATAACAAGACCCTGAATTCAAGTCTTCTAACAACAGACTGTTCTAATGCAAGAGAACCCACCATACCATACTTCTCTCTCTTTCTGTCTCACAGACTTGGTTTCAGAGTCTCCTTTTGTAATCTATGCAGTGGCAATTTTCATCCTATTTAAATCTTTTATGATTGCATGAGTCAATTTGCCATTATTTCAGCTAGCAATTACTATACCAACAATTCACTGGCAGCTGTGGTATGAAAGAGCATCTTCTCTTATGAGCAGAATACCACATCGAACAGTAGAATTAGATATATACCACTTAAGCCATGGTCTCTTTCATCTGTGTGCCTGCAGATGTGTAGTCTGTGAAATGAATGGCTGCCTGAGATCAAATGAAACCCATGTTTGCAGACTTTTCTGACTTCTCTATGCTAGAAAGTAGCTAGCTTTTCAATCCAGAAAAGTTACACAGATTTTAAGTTTATCTATCTTGCAAAGGTAGAGAAACCTTCGTCTTTATCACAGGCTGGCTTGCTCAGATGAAAGCCAGCTTTGCCTACATCTACACTGTTAATGTAGGTATCTCCTACCTCCACATGGCAGCACGGCACTCAGCGCTCACTGCAAAGGTCGTCTGAACTGCTTGTTAGAAACAGCCCTTGGGACCACTCATATGTTCAAACACCTTACTAAATGGATAGCAGATTTTGACTCTAATTGCATTTTTATGCTTAAAGATGTGTGTGAGTGCAGACAGACATTCTGAAATCCTTCATCAAACACCTATTTGCATCTCCAGAAATCTATTTATCAGAAGAAATCTGATGTGTTGACACACAATTGCCTAAATCATTTGCCTAAATCAACATGTGAGAAATGTCTCAAGCCGAGGCTACAGAAAAAGTAAAATACTCTTAATATTTTAATAGGTGTAGTAAGTAAAAATAAGGCATTTAGCTCCTTCTGGCAGGGATTGTCTTTTCTTTTAAGCTTGTATAAATATTTTAAAAACAACACTGTCAAATATGCTTTCCTGATTTTATCTGTGTTGAAATTAATGGAACCTATTATTTTCTGTATGGTCTGGACCAACCTTTAAAATGCATCAGACTGCACTGAGAAGCAGATACTTTCCAAATATTTTTTCCAGGAAATGATACCTAAAGGAGTTTTGCAAGTGCATCCTCTTGTGAAACTGATCTCACTTTACAGGAGATACCATAAGTAGTCAATGTTACTTCACATTTAAGTTATCCACTATGACATCTCAGCTCATAGGAGCATGTGATGGCAGTATACTGGCAGGCACAAGCTAACTTCACAGCCCTCTGGTTAACACTGCCAAATGGCTCATTTTTGGCACAAAGCACAGGCAAGGTGAGCTGGCTTCCATAACAACTGTCCTCTGAAAACCTGCTAATGGAATTAACAGCAAGCTTTTGTCTGTGAAGACAGAGCACCAAACTATATAGTCCATAATTACAAGAAAACATGGCTTTTGGGACTGGGTCGATAAAGGACATTTCCCTCTTAAAAATCCACTACCAGTGTTTACTAAAGACAGCTTAATAGATCAAAATACTCATGGATATCACTCCAGCTGTCACCTTCTGGTGACAGTCTTTCCTTCTCAATTCCCAGTGCTGGACAGGCACTTGACACAACATTTCTGTGATGCTCGAGGAGTTCTTCCCATACAGCCTTCTGAGATCCAAATATTCCAAAGAACCTTCTTCAGGGGCAAGGGTCCCTGAGAGAAAGAACTCTTTACAGCACTGAGCTCTTTGGAACAACAGATCCTTGAAAATACTTGGTAACATTTCATTCCTCTTCCTACACCAAGGTTTTGTAAGAGAATCAGATTCATGCAGTATTCCATGCCGTAGGGCTATATTATTGAGGAAGAGCTAGAGGCAAGGCATTTGTCTGAATTTTCTGTTTCCTCTTCAAGACACTTAAGAACATGTAGGAATCCTTGGGTTTGCTATCTGTTTCTTAGTTTAGATTAAAACTCTCTTTTGCCTTCTAACATAAGCAACTTTAAGAAGGCAAATCTCTGTTAAAAAACCTTTGTGTTTCTATACAGACTCTTGAAGAAATGCAAGGGGGACATTGCCCTACTATTAGTCAAGTAAGACCCCACTGTGAAGGATTATGATCTGATCCTTGAGACCAAAGCAAGCCTAAAGAACAGCTCAAAAGTCTAGACATTCAGTAATTTACCATCTCGTTCTAAAACTTGTAGCTGTCCATTAGATACGCAAACCAGATCATGCATCCAATACAAACTGCTCAGCTTTCTAACTCTGAGAGCCATTGGTAAACAAAGTAGTTTAAGAATTATTGCAAAATGGTTCAACCAGTAATTCAGAAGGATGAATGAAATCAAGTCAAAAGGATGTACCAACCAAATTGCCCCTGAACCATCTATTTTTCTGCTAATTGTCTACATTGCACAATAACTTTCTCATGGTGTCTAAGTCAGGTTGAAACCGTTAATTAAACGTTAAGATTATTTATTGTACAGGCATTCATAATTAGATTCTCCTCTTATTTATGCTGGTTTCTTGCAAAAACAAATTCTGTTTGCAGATTAGAGAAGAGTTAATAAGGGTTGATTTGTCAAGGCAAAGCACTAGACCAACACTGCTTCCACTGCTCCAGCCAGTTCTATTGTCATTGCATTTATCTTAAGTTTCCTCAGACAGTTATTAATAGCACAACGTAAATAAATATTCTAATACTAAAGCACTGCACTGCCACAGGGTCAACTGAAGAAGCTGCTTCCAGCCACAGGATGATGTGTGTTATTACTTCTACAAAGGATTCCATATTAACAAAACTTCAATCACCAAGAACACTGTGAGTATACTGAAATCACGACAAAATATGAATTATTTTTCTTCAATGACATTTAATAAAAAGCATTACATACTTTTACACTCACTAGGCCTGTATTTATGCAGTACTCCTCAGTATTAAAGGACAGTGAATAAGCATTAAATACATGTAATAGTAAAACATACCGTTATCAGTTATCCTCAGAGTGGTTAGATTGCAGAAACAGGATGAATTTTTGAGCACTACGTTTTCATAAAATATTTCAACCGCTGTTACAATTTTTATCATACAGAAAGTAAGGGTTTTGCTTACACTTGCAGTCACAACAACCTATAAAACAATAAAAACAAGAATACAACAGGAGGGGGGGGGTTGTTATACTTGCTAAGTCTTCACCTTGTCTTTACAGAAAACAACAAACTATGAAATGCACAAAACTAAAATTTTTGTGGTGAAAGCAGACAATTCACTAGGTAAACTCTCAAAGGAGAGTGACTTTCTCAACTGAAGAAGCAATATAGAAAGAGTTCTGAAAGTAACAGCATTGCTTACTTCCAGAAATTAAATGAATCTGTATGGTATGTTAGCAAGCAATCTTAAATAATTTTGGATTTTAAAACTAGAATTTTGCTGTGTTATATGCTGTTACATTCCTTTAAAAATATTTAAGTAAGAATCTTTACAGAGAGAGATGGTTTGCATCCATAACCAAAGAACACTTAATTGCGAAACAGAACTTATATTGTAATGAATTATCCTTTGTTTCTGGCTGAAAGTGCTTTACAAATATGATTACATTAGTGTATTCAATCAGGAAATCAGAAACAATAGTGTGCAGATTAAGTGGCCAGTCACAATAGTTGATAATCAAATACTCAAGGCTGCGTGTGCTGCGAACAGATATAAAGACTAATATCAAGCACTTAAGAATTTATGTTAGCATATGTGTCCCAGTGAATGTTTTCTAACTCATTAGGAAGCTCAGAACTTTCACACTGCACTTGATATACAGTTACTGGAAATATTAAAATAGCTGATACAGTGATACAATGAAAACATCGCCTGAGTTGGCATAGTGAATATCTGAATTTTTTACTTAACATCATGAAGTATAGCTTCAGGATATGTTTCATAGGAGAAGAGGGGAACATCTATCTAGTTCACACATTCAGTTTACTGAGCTTTCCAAGATATTTGCCAATTGTTGGGGTAAGAGGAACTCATATATGGAACATGGTGACAAAAGAAGACAAGCTGCAATAAGCAACAAAATTCCATATTTTAAGTCACAATAAAAAAACACACATAAAACTGGGTGTACATACCTGATATTTGGCAGGGAAACTTAGCAGGATTTTCAGATCTTTATCAGGTGCATGTGAAATGTTATACCAACCATTTATGCTGTTTGAATGTATACAATTTTCTTTTAATGTGCACCTAAAAGTATACATAAAATTATACTAGCCTCCTTATCATGCCTTTGACTTCAGACACTGTATTTCAACTTATTTAAAATTACTGATTTTTTCAGGAACACTATTGGTTTTTTTTACAGGAATATGGTTTTAACTGCAAAAAGCTTCAGGAAAACAATCAGTAAAATCTTCTGCTTATCAAAACTAATTACAATGCATTGATATATGCCTGAGGGTTTTGATTTGGTCAATGAGACTCAAGTAAATATGAGATGCTTGGCCAGTAACAGTGGAATTGGTAGCCTGGGATGGAATTCATCATCCCCAACTTGACTGCTTCATTGTACAGCTCTAGATCTGATCCCCCCGCTGCCCCCCAGCCCCTCTCAACACTTTTTGGGGAGAAACAGGTTCTTTAGAATTACGTTCTTTTAGAAATACGATTCACCTACCCTATTTTGGACACTCATACAAAAATGAAATGAACCACACTACAGAAACTGCTTGTTCTCTTCAGAGGGTCTAAGAAGGGATGGGAACTCAAATGTAGAACTATACTACAAATGTGCATAGTTGATGAGATGCATCCTCTTCCCTAATCTTCTTTGTCACCCACTGATATGAATGGTAATCCCTTTTTTGTCAGTGCACTTGGTTAAAAACACCGGATTTGAAAAGGTTCAAAATAGATTTCTCTGTCTACAAACACAAAATGAATTGCAGAATTAGGATAGCTCAAAGTAAATACAAATGTTAGAGAAGCCAAATTGTACGAAACAAACTGTGTGACAAAAAATTAAGGAAGAATGAGGAAATGCTGGGATACGTAAGTACTACAAAGATCACACATATTAAAAAGATTACACATGTTATAAGAAAAAGACAACACAGGCATACAAAAATAGATGAACAATGAATGAGTTTTGAAAGGTGAATCCTTAAAATGCTGTCTGCTGTTGACAGTAAATGAACAATTCATAGATTAAGCAACTTTAAACAACTCCAAGTAATTTCATATAGTTAGCAATTAAAGACAAATGCTAACTGAATATATCTTAATATAATACTAAGATTGTAGTTTTAATTCTACTTTTCTACCAAATGCAGAAGACATATAGCTTCAATCCTGTGAACAGTGACATCTGCCTAAATGAACCATTCCTTCACTAAAAACTGGAAATGAGTTAGCAGTTGCAAATTATGGGCCTTCTTCATGAAGAGTTCATTGTAAAAACATCATTCACAAACAACATGTTTTCTCTCTAAAATGAAAAACATATTCAACAAAAAATGTCCACCACATTCCGAAATGACAAAATTAACCCCACAAATCTTAGGAACCATAAAGTCATCTTCTCTGCAGATCAAGATGTTGGCAACTGGAATGCAGTTAAGCACAAGGTCACTTCCTTTGTGGTCTAACTCAGGAAACTGAGTTCCTGCTGCACAAGAACCCGGTGGGGCTCTGCATCTGAATACATTCAGATCATAATGATACTGTAATAAATTGGGCCTATACATGCCTGACATATTTCAAACCGCCTGAGCTAGGGCAAATTTCAGTCTCATTTATATCTCTCTTTACCCTACTGAGCTCACAAAGGTCCATTAGCACCACAGTTTCAGAGCCACAGAAGATGGGGTCCGTCAACAACAGATGTGTATAAACCACATTCTCAGATACGTAAGGGTAGGTAAATCACACTGGCAACGAGGAAAGACGAAAGACATTCTCCAGTTTGTGACAGAGTGAGGATTATAATGATAAAGGTGCAAGGCAACACGTAGTACATGGCATTAAGTAAGTGTATGCATTTCAGTGATGCTAATATCGAAATATTAAAAAACTGTTTATCAAGCTGAATATTTACAACTGTCCCAGGAAGAAGCTGCTTGCTTTCTTAGACTGCCTGAGGAACACAAGCAGTGAACCTGTTTCCCTCATCTGCAAGGAAGAATCTGAGCGTTTAATTGCAAAACCAGTAATGCCACCAGGGTCTTTCTATGAGGGGAAAATGCATCTTTTGTTGCTCTAAAAGCTGACCTTTAACACTCTTACAGCGTGCTGTGGAGAACAGTCATTTTCATAGGAAGCAGCCACATCTAATGCCCCTCAGTATAAATTCTCAAAATTGCCCTGCAAAGGCCAAGAGCAAAATACTTCCACTCACCTAAAGATGAAATTATTCTGCAATATCTCTATTTTTAGAAAATTGATATTGATTGCAAGTACTTTGAATGAATATAACAGATAAATATTATTTGTGAACAACATGATTCTGAAAATTAGCACACAGACTCAGACAATTAAGTCTGGCCTTCCTGGAAAGGTGAACAGGACCTTATACAAGTATGAAGGTATAAGGTATGAAACCCTTGGATCAGATTTCAGACAGGCATAGATATGTGCACAGAGAAAAGCCGAGTCAAGATTTTGTTTTAATATTCCACAGCAAACTAGTTCTTTATACTACTAAAGATATCTCTACACAATTTGAACTGAGCTCCTCTTATTTCACTATGATAACACAATACTTATGCATACTGGTTCATTTGTATTTACTTAAGTCTCTGCTTCACTAATCCTTGTTAACTACAGATCCTAACATACTTGTCTTCTCTGTCCTGCTAAAGCATACTGATTTCCTCATGGAATGAGAACATGCTTTCAGAGAAAATTGTGGCTTCCTTCTTTCTCCAACGTACCAATCCCAGAATGAGGTCCACACACCTCCCACACATTGACTACGTTCAAAAGTAACTCTGGTCATGTTAGATATTTATTGTGTTGTTTCCATATGGAAAACGCATGTAAAACATCAATACCTTGTATTGGAATTGTATTTCAGCATAATTCAGGTAAATCCGATTCATCTACAGAAAATCTATAAATATTAGGAGAAATCACACAATGCTATGACTAACTAGTTTGAATGATGGCAAGTGAAAAGGAGAATTAATATATTTGTCGCTATGAAAGAAAGAGTAGAAATAGGAACAGTAGAAACATATTGTTTCATTTTGTTTTCACTTGCAATGAGATGCACATATTTTTTCATTAAAGGATTGGATTTTAATTCATACTGTCCTTAAAATTAAGCACTAGCATTGCTAGTAAATTGTTATGTAAAACCGGAGTGTGTATTTTATTTTACAGAAAATTTATTTCACTGTAAAAGTAGAAAACATATCATCTCAAAAGTATTATGGAATACATTGTTTTAGTGGACACATATGGACTTTGACTAAAATACTGGCTAAAAACATCTTCCTCTTTTCCTAAAGTTTCACTCAGAGGTGTCTCTTCACAAAGCCAAATATTTAATGACATTAAGTATTTAACAGTAAAAAATTATGTGGGTGTTGAACAGGACTCGTATTATAGTAAATCATTTTTTCTCCAAAAGAGTAAATTATTTCTGTTTCAATCAAACTGAAACTTTTGGTGATTCCCCTAATAAGCAGGGGATTTACTGAGTAATAAGAGTTATTCACAATTTCTTTATAAGGTAATTAAAAGCCTGAAAAGCTTAACACTGTAACACACACAGCTTCTAACAAGGGAGCAAAAGAGCATTTGCAGAAAACACATTACAGAATAAATACCTACACTCTTCCAATAACTATCTGTGCAAATACAAGTTGCAGATCTTTAGCAAAATCATGCTAACACCAAATGGGAACACACCCAAATGAGCAGTATTAACCTTCTAAAGGAGGGTACTAGTTGAATTCCTCAAAAATCCATCTTATAGGCACTTTAGTTTAAGATTTTAATCACTGGTAAATTGGCATAAAAGAAAGTTTACACTGTTGACATCTGCTGATGATACAGAGTTGGGAACATTAACATGCAAAGGAAGATAAGAATATCACACAGGAAAACTTGGATAACCTTGAAATGGAATGACATTTCAAAGCATAAAGTACAAGAACATCTACCTACAACAATAAAAATCTCACAACCCATATATGTTACAGACTGGAAACTCCTCAGTTGGAAATACAACAAAGAAAGAGAAGGACCTGGGGGCATTATTTGATCATGGATGATTGTGGCCTATCAATGTGATGCTGTCATGAAAAAGACATTTGTGATCTCAGAACACACTAAGATGCTTTCTGGACAGACTGACTGAACAACATTAAGCAAGACACAGCTGAAATCTCTTCTGGAACACTTTGAGAGTCTTGGTCATCCTTATCTTAAAAGGATGCATAAATTTCACAGACGGATTCTAGGAGTGGAGGTAAGAAAGGAGTGTCTCATGTGAGAGGACCTTAGTGAAGTTCACTGTTTAAGCACACCAAAAATGAAAGCAGAGAGAGAGAGAGAGAGAGGGAGAGAGAGACTGCTTTCACAAAAACATTGAAGAGGTGAGTGTGAGGGAGTGGGGGGTGTGAGGGGGGGGAATTATTCAGGCAAAGGTGATGTGAACACCAGAACAAGTAACTATAACCTGTCCATAAACATACACATGATGAAAATAAGCAGACATATTTTTACCAGCAAAAAAATGAGACTGCCAGGAAGCTGCAGAACCAGGGCAGGAAGGACAAAAAGCCTACCTAAATTTAGGATTGTCTTTTGCAAGTTTTCAGTTTTACATGATGTGGTTGCTTGCATTTGCTAAGACTAGGCCTGACGACCCAGGAATTTTTCCAGCCCAGGCCCCAGATGTAAAATAGATTTCAAACCTGCTTCAAAGTAAGTGTCGAAATTAATGATTCAAATGTGGGAATGAAGTATTTAGAAAGAATTTCTCCTTTGGCCTAAACCAAAGTCAGTGGTTCCAAAAAAGGAACTATCAATACTGAAGACAACTAAGCACTGTTTTCTCATTCTCACATACAAGAGATATTAGCTATTAAGATGTTTCAAGCACAAGCACACAATTTTATCTCTCAATCTGGAAAACAAAAATATCTCTTCTAAAAGCAAAATTATTTATTATTCTTAGCCCAAGATATATTTTATGGGTAGATCTCAAAAATCTGAGGGTTACATGGTCTTTCAAAAGTGCTGAGTTCCCTTTCACATGACAAAAAGGTGCCTCACATACGACTGATTCCACAAAAAATCAGTAGATGCAATCTTGATGTTGAATAGCCCCAAGCCAGTCAAAATGTACACTGACTAATAATGCTCTACTTTTATATGACAGTCTAAAATACTAAAAGATACCTTCGATTGAAAGAACACCACCCACAGTAGGGGTCCTTTGCAGATAAGCATTCTTGCTCAGAAGCAAATCTACCGCAATTTGCAACTGGTATTCTTCTCACCTGAAACCAAAGAACGCAACAACACATTGAATTAATAATGCCTCCATAAACAGGGAACTTGAAGGTTACCATTAAAAATCTGACAGCAACCAAGCACAATCCCTCTGGGGAAGTCTCCTTATGGATTCCCCTCTGCCAGAAGACCTTTGGATAGAAATATGCAGCCTATTTTGCACATACTGTATTTTGCCATCAGATAATTAAAACCTCTGACAATAAAAATTTGGTTCTACTACTCAAAGGCCAGCATGGGCAGATTAATGCAAGAAAGACTGATCAGCATAGTGAATTACAGATAATAATAGAAAAGGAGGTATATTTTACAAATAATGTTCTGCTTAGCAGAACACCATTTTTCTCTCCTCAGAATGGAGATACTTAAATGATTGATGAAGGTGCATCCAAAAATGCATGCACATAACAAAATGCATCTGTGTTTGCATCACCATGTCAGGTTACTGCATGTGCACACTAGAACAAACGCATGCAACTGCTTAGCATGCATGAAAATGCCATTTCAGTAAGTAAATGTAGATAATTGTGGCTATATTGTATGTATCTGTACTTGTACATTCAGCTTGAATATCCTAGCCAGCCATTTTCAGAAAAAGAAAGGAAAAAGAAAAAGAGAAAGCTGATTACAAATACTGATACAAATAATGTGATTAATTACAATGTGAATTAATGATCTTAGTGAGAAAAACTAATTCAAACCATATTTTACAAATCTGCAAGAATTAGAAGTTATTATATTCGTCATCAGAAAAAAGGAAACACTGCTTCCTGCAAAATTATATTTACTGTTTTTTCCATCCATATATTGTAAAATTCAATTTATCTGAAGGTGTGTGAGATGAATCAATCCCGAAACTAGTCATAATCCTAGATTACTACCTAGTTAAAAAAGACAGTGTAGAAGCCTTATTTCAGCTCCAAGAGATGACCAAGGAAATGCATTTATTCCTAAAAGCTGCTGTTCCTCTATAACAACTTGGTCTTTTACCAAAGCTAAAGAAAATTCAAGTCTTACTTTGAATATCTATGTATACTTTAGACTGAGATTTCGATTCCTTCTATATTTGTGACAGATGTTTTGTATCAGTCAGGGGTTCTCCTACCAACTTACCCCTGCTCTATAACAGCAGGCAAAACCACTACATTCACTGAGAGAAAAGTGATTTTATTGTAAGTGATGGCAATTAAGTGCTGGGTGAAATTCTGTTCAGCTAAGATGGACAGCAAACCCTTAAGCTTTCAATGCCATCTTTCCCACTGCTGGTGAGACAAAGAGATTTTCTGACTGCTGCTCAATAGCCCTGCTGCAAGATGTGCTGCAACAACTGCACCGGCTCCCGGGAGCCGCTCACTGCTTGATGTGCAGCTCCAACATGTTTGCTCACGTGCAGCAGCTCTCAGCCACTCCTGAACTCCTTGGTCTCACTATGCACACACATTGCTCACTTCTCATTGTCCTTTTGTTTTGTTCTTTAGAAGTCTATGCCTAACTGAAGACAATGGGAATTTTATCACTGATTACAGCTTTATCATTGATTTAATCAGAACTAAGGCTTCAAAGCCATCTCTCAAATTAAGAGATTTCTCCACTTTAGAAGCTCCTTAATTGCCTGGCACACCCTGACCTACCAACATCTGGATTTCTTTGTCTCCAAAGAGTGTACAAGTTTTTTTGCTATCTCTAAGTGTGACTTTGCATGATCTGCATTTTCCTGCCTCCAGGAAAAACAGAATTAAACACACTCCTGGCAGAACGGCATAAAATAAGCGCAGAACTAAGGGTATTGCTGGATCATAGCAACACTGGGCAGCACCATGACAGCAGAAGCTCTTCCAAGCTCTGCAGCCCTAACTTAGACAACGTAACCAGATATTAGATGTAAAGTTGGTAACTGCAGTTTGCATATTAACAGTCTAACTCTGACACAAACCAATGCTTCACTTATAAAGTGGTAGAAATCCTTAAAGCAGTAGTTCATATGAATTTATTATTTTAGTAAATATTTTACTTACCTTATTGGCAGAGGACAGATAGATGTAGTTATTATTCATGGGATCAAGTCGTAGTTTGGGGAAAATGGAAGTTTCTTCCTCAATTTCATATAAAACCTCTGGGCAATTAGATTTCATATCCTCATTAAGAACAGCCTAAAACATGTGTAATTAAATTATTCCCATGTTCTTTTATTGATCACTCAACATCTTAAATAAAAGCCTAATTTCAGTTACATCAAAGGTTCTGAGATGAATTACTGTGCCATGATTCAATTCACCTACTGTACTGGTCCTCACACTGGAAAAAGATGAAGGAAGAGACCATAAGAACAGAATTTCAACAAAATCCATGCCAGACACATCTAGCACTGAATTTGGCACTTATTTAGCGTATGAAACATGCCTTCCACCTGTTACTGATTGATTCGGAAACTGAATGTGGAAGAAATGCCTGTATCCTAAAATCACAACCTTTTACTCCTATCAATGGAGAAGAAAGTATTAGCCTTCAGAAAACAAACTAACATTCAGACACGCAGAAAGTAAAATGGAACTTACACAAATTTCTTGTAGCTACTCTAAGTATACTACTGTTTTCCACCACCCTTTACACAGAATTCAAGGGAATCACAGACCCCAGAAACTTCATTTTGCAAGTCAATAAGCATACCAACATTGGTTTTTCATGACTAAACAAGTGAGATGTGTTCACTATCTCCACTGTGTGAAGGAGATATGGAAGACTTCAATTTCATTTTTCTTTATCAAAAGCAAAACAAAATCAAATGGACAAAGCTTTTCAAGGTCTTTACTATATTCCTCTCCAAATGTCTGCATAATAAAGACAATGAATGAGAGTCATCCTTTGCAGCGTAGACAGGAAATGTCTATACTGCAAAAAAGACATTCTCGCAAAACCCAGAAAAAATTCAAGCATAAAAGACATTTGGCTGGATGGTTGAAATGTTTGATAATGAGATAAGATGACTTTCACTTTCAAGAAATGGATTTAAGTTAGCGTAGGTCAACTATTCAGAAGCTAAGGCAAAATGAATCTTGACTTTTCTCTCTAATGGACAGCTTTTCACATCACACAGGCAAACAAATTCACTTCCAAAATCAAACAGTATTTAATATTTCCACTGAAAGATCAAAGAAAGGAGGGAAACAAGGCAAAATAACTGAGAATCTCACAGTCTGTAAATTAATACTGTGGGCATTAGTGTTTTAATGAAATGTTTACTTGAATTTTTAGCAGGGTACATAATTGCTTTTGAAAGTTATCTTACTCTCCAAATGACCATACAGCAGTTATTCCCCAAACAAAAAATAGAGATTCAGGGGATCATATTTGTTTATAATACACTGAATAAACCAGGAAATATTTACCCACATGAACAGCAGCAGCAGATGGTGGAGAAGGGAAGAACTGCCAGACTCAGCTTACCTTCAGTAACTGTCCATCATCTGTTCCCAAAAAGAGAACTATATGATTCAAAACAACTGTGCCATAAACAGCCACTAATCCAGAGTGAATTAAGGTAGGTAATTTCTTGATTGATTGTGCCTCCTAAGAATCAGATATAAGAAAAACATATTAAAAAATCATTCACCTATACTCCAAAACTTTGAGGAAAAGAAGAATCCTTGAAAAGGTTCTCAGAGAACCCAACTTTAGACAATACTTTGAGTAACATTCTAATTCTGACACAGTTTCAGAGCAACACATTATTGGAAATTACACATGAAACTAGTTTTTCGTATATGACAACTGGTCATATCTGTAACAAATATCTGCAGCAGTTAAATCACTGACTTCAGTGGGATACAGACTCAGCGCAGCAGCAGTAAGTTACTTTGCAATAGGATTTCTCTTTTTTGGGATATAAGTCCTGGGATTATTCAGAATTTCCAGTTCTTCTCAGTGATGCCATGCTTTGCCATCATCTGAAGGCTAGATACACCCAGCAACCACTTTCAAAGGTATGCAAATATTCTGGAGAAAGGAGACACTTCAAACAAACAGTGTCTATGTGTATAAAAATGCAAACCTTCATCTTCCTTGACACTAGAGGAAGTAGAGATTTGTGTATTACATAAACATAAAAATGAGATAAAGCAATACAAGGTTCACGTCATGGAGAACATAAATGTAGCTGTGTGAGCTTTAAAATCAACACGTTACCCTCAATTCTCCATCCCACCGGGAGGAAATTAAGTGGCAAACACATGTAAGCAGTTCATGAAAAAAACACCATGCAGGAGATCCCTGTATCTTGTGGAATGAAAAACCAAACCAAATAACTCTGATTGTAGATGATGGAGCGTTGAAAGGAAATTTACATGTGTGAGAATAGGACCATTTACCAGGGGAACTCCCTAGAAGCCCATGTGTCTCCTTAGTAAGCAGTAACTCAGTTTTAAAGTCCTCTAATTGCTCTAAATCAATCTCTGTGGTAGACATTGCCAAAGGTGTGATCCCACCTGCTCTCCAAATGGCTCCAACCCCAGTCAAGCTTTACTTCACCTTCCCTGTATAATGTTTTCCAGTGAACTTAGTTAAGGCAATGACGTGCCGAGAAAATGCTCTGTAAATCTACCTACCTACATCCTCATTTGAGTCATGCTCCTCATCACATGAACATGTGGCTGCACATACACCAGTGCTGGCACAAAGGAGTGGCAGGCATGGAGAGGTAGGAGACAAGAGCTCAGGTAACACCAGGTCCTTGGGAACAAGCCCTGTAGGTTAGCTTGCAAAATCCAGAATTTCAGCCTCAAGGACAGATTCCTACAACCTACAGGAACCAGCTGAGTGCAAGAGCCTATTTCACTTTAAGGCACAAAGCAAAGCGTGGAATGGACCATCAAAACTGACATTTAGAAGAAAGGTGAAGGCATTTCTCAAAGTTATGAAGCAAATCCATAACACAGTAATAGCTGAATTCAACTCTCTTGCATGCTATGATGCTGGCTTAACCCCAAAAAGTCTTTCCATTAGAAATATTTTTTTTTTCCTGAACTGCAATCCTAAGTCAATTAACATGTTCTTCAGTCATGTGAATTATTTTAATTAGCTTGAAAGAACAGCCACTTGGAATAAAAGAAGACTTGATTAACTTTCATATTTAAAGTCACTATTTCTTTTTTCATGCAGCAGGAAGAAGACACAGGGAACTGTCATGCACTGGCACAGAACATCAATAAAACTCACTTGGCCATGAGAATCCAGTACTCTGGAGGTCTGTGTTAGATAGGGAAATGGGGCAGGGTGTGATTAAAGTGCAAGCACTTTAAGGTGGAAAAAGTTAACTCACTTTATTAATAGATCAGAAGGTAACAAAACTCCAGAACTAGTGCACTCAATGAGTCTTCACTCAGGTTAGAGAGTGAGAGACTTTCATTTCCACCAGTATTAGAAATAGTTTTTCTGCAGTGCACCATGGAGTAGTGTAAGAGAGACAAACTACCCTAGGTTCCTCACAGACTCTGTACAACAAGATCACAGAAAAGAGAAGTACTCACTCGGTTTCTGAAAAGCTTTGCTGCCAGATTTTATTTTGACCCACACACTAATAAAATAACCAGTGTCATATCAGTGCATCCTCCTCATCTGACTGAAGAACCCATACTGACAAGTGTGGAAGTCTCCTCCCCTCCCTCTGCTTGCTAGAGGGAGGGTCAACGAGACATTGAGCTAACACGGATAAGAAGAGGGGGAATTCAGACGGTGGACAGTCACAAAAAAATAAAAAATGCCTTCTCTCTTTTGCAACCTATTTGTCCAGTTTGCCCATTTTGTCCAGGGTGCAGCTGCTGCTTTCACCCCTCTGTCACTCCTTTCCCATGTTCGTTTATTGTTTTAACAAGCCCTTTTACCTCTTCCACTGTGACTAATGGGGTTACAGCACTGTAGGACCTTCCCAAGCTGCTTCTTTCACAGCTAAATCCATTCTTAAAAATGCATTTACAGTCTAAACTTCCTTTATACTTGAAGAGTCATTCATCTCTGTGGTCATCTGTTTGTCTATCCTGTAACATTTTCAGACGCATACAAAAGCAAGAAAAGCAAAAGAAAAGATAATACCACACTGTAAGACCTCCTATTTTTAAAATTCTTCAGTTCCATTCTCTGTTCTATTCTGTAGTCCCTCTACAGTCCATAGTTGTTTGGTTATTGGCATGGGAGGTATTTATACTTGTTTTCTATTTGGCACTTCATTCTCAGATGTATCTCCGTATGACTCCAGCTGCAGCAACCATATTCACACTTCTACTTTCTGTCTTGATTTCCTCCTGATTATTTTACATTGCGTGCCTCACAGGAAAGGGCAGCTTTTTTTTTTTTAAAGCTCATGCAGCACTCATCATATGCAGCTGTCCAAAAAGTAAAAATAAAGGGTTTGAGGATCTGAGTGAAAGAACAGATGCAGCTATACAAAAGGACACAAGATTTGTAAGTAGTGTATGGCAATAGTCAACACTGAAGCACAAGAAGCTTTTCCTAGGCAGAAAGAACTTTGGGAACTTCATTCTTCTTTCTTAACTTTTGATCATCCTTTGATCACCTCCATCAATTTTTACTATATCAGAAGGTAAGAAATACAAGGACATGCAGTGAGCCTTTATTAGGGCTAAGGAATGAGGAGATGAACCGTTCCAAAATTTTATCTCCCGGATTGTGCACTGCCCAGCAGTGTTAGGTGGACAAGCCTGTCCAGGTGAGCAGCCTGCAAAAAATCAAGGATGACCAAAAAATTAGAGTCTTCAGCGAGACCATGCAGAGGCAAATCCTGAGGCTCATGATGCAAGGCAGCAAGAACAGTCAAAGGCTATGGCTGAGTGAGATGCTGATGTAGACTTCTCAGATGGGGAAGCTAGAAACTTGTGACTTCTTGCAGCAGCAGAAATAGCCTGTCTCTGCCCTCAGATCTAAGTTCACAGAAGTGGTAAAGTGTCCTAATAACCAATGACAGAGAACAAGCTCCATAAAGAAAGGCTTTGAAACCAACTCAGTTTGAACAGCATGTTAGTAGAGAGCAAAATGAGGTGGTGGCTGACCATGAGGGATGAAGGCACACACTTGCTATGCTGTTACAACAGGTTGGGGATTTTTTTAGGGGACCCTACCCATTGCAGAAAGACTGTGGTGATTTTCCATTCCTTGGACCACTACCCATTGTTGCACATCCATGTAGACATCAAAGACATGACCTAGTGCAGATCAGAACTGCAAAGCTCTGGGGGTAAAGTGAGTAAGATGGGACCCCAAGCTATGTTAATCTGTGGGGTCAGTCAAGAGTGATGCTCTTCTGGATCTGCTACTCAAAAACAAGGAAGAACTGAGTGAAGATGTGATAATCCGAGCAGAGATCTGGAGACCAGGCTTCAGTGTGTTCAGAGAAATGGTCAGTGGGATTCCCTGAGAGTCAGCTTTGAAGGGAAATAGAGCTCAAGTAAGCTAGCAGGTCTTCCAGGACAATCTCCATCAAACACAAAACTCAGGAAAACAAGCAGACATATCACGAGATGGCCTCTACCTAAACAGGGAAGTCATGATTGAACTACACTGCAGAACAACAGCATCAAGGAGGAGAAAGCAGGACTAAGAAGGAAGTCTCTGGACACACAGGAACGGTGCTAGAAAAACCCAAGCTCACCTAGTTTTGGAACTGGCAAGGTATGGTATAGACAACAAGAAGAGCTTCCACTATCACATGAGCAATAAAAGAATAAACAATGAAAATTCACACCAGCTGCTGAATGGCTCAGGAGATTTACTGACAGTGGATGCAGACATGGCTCTGGACTTCGCCACATCTTGTGGTCCTTTGTACACACAATTGAAGGAGGAGAGAAACTACGAGTACTGAGAGAGGATTAAGCTAGAGATCTCTTAAGAAATCTCAGCTTTTACAAGTTTTACAGAAGACAGATGGGATCTGTAGGAAGATGCTGAGAGACTGTCTGATGAAGCTGAAAGGTTATTCTCTCCTATTTCAAAAGGTATGGATATCAGGTAAAGTCTCCAACTGAATAAAGACAAACACTGCACTGATATTCATAAAAAAAAACCCCAAGATTTTTTCAGGGAACTACACATTAGCTGGTCTCACTTTTTTCCTCAGAGAAGCATGGAGAAAATCCTTTCTGAAACCAGTTTTGGACATAAGATGAACAAAGTGACTGTGAAAAGGCAGCATAAATTTACCAAGGACAAATCATGCCTGACCAATCTGAAGTATATATAAGACTTGTAGATGTGGTGCTTAGGGACGTGGCTTTGTGGTGAATGACTTACAAGTCTTTTTTAAAACTGGGCTGGTTCAGCCTACAGAAGAGACAATTTCAGAGGGACCAAAGAAACAAAGCCAGGCTTTTAACCAAAGTGTACATAAGGTAACAAGAGATAATGACACAAACTGAAACACTGCAGATTTCTAGTGAACAGGAAATGAAAAAGCATCACTATGAGGGCAGTGAAGCAGAACAGGTTGTCCAGAGAGGTTGTGCAGTCCCCATTCCTGGAGCGTGAGAGTTGACATGTCTTTGGTGGCTTACTTCTCACACTGAACAGGGATGAACTGAAAACTCATTGTAATGAGACAGAACTATTCAATTTAGAAACCCAACAAACATCAGATGTAACACCAGTAGTCTGTAACACTCAGGAGATTGACTTTACTACTACAAAATTAATTACAGGATCAATTTTGATACAAAATTATATTTAGAAGACTGTAATACTTTCCTTAAATAAAAGACCATGAATCACTCTGGAATGAGTTACCACACAAATTCAAACGTTGTTCCTGCAAATTAAATTAAACTGATATGACTCTGTTGACTTCACAATCTCATTTCGGTAGAGCTTACACTAGCTAGGATGTGTCCTAGGATTCCAAACTATGTTTGATAAATTAAGGGACACATACCAACCCTCATATGTATCAACCACTGAAAAATGAAAATTCAAAGAACAAAGTGTTACAAGTCTTTACTTGCATTAAATAACAGATGAAAATCCAACCAAGATAGCTTATCTTTTAGTAACTATCACAACTACTTAGTCTTTTCACATAATAGAATAAATACCTTAATATAAACTACTGCAATTCTCTTTCCTACAGGTATATGCCTAACAATTTTTTGGGGATTTTCTATCTGAAAAATTGTGAATCCTTGAATCTCCCCGAATCCTTTTCTTCTCACGCAACTTTTTAATGGCAGAACCAATTTCCAGATTTGTCATTATCGTGGTTAGGTAACACTCTACATCTCTCCTGTTGATGTTTTCCAATTGGAACACTTTTCCAAGTCATCTACTTGACTGTGACTCACAACATCCTGGCTTGTCTGTGAGAGACCTGAGATGATTGTAGGTCCTGTTCTGTCACACAACAACAGAAGAAAAGCCTTTCTCAAAGTTCACTAGCTCCCACAGCAAGTTTGTGACAAATTTCAGCATGCCTCCTGTGTTTGTAAGTACTCAGTCAGGTTTCTGAAAATAAATTGAGAATGAGATTTGGAAAATTCACATTTATTAACTAAGGAAATTGTGAAGAAGACGCACTTATGTATATGTAGGATATGCTAGAGAGTCCAATAATACATAGAGCCTGATAGTGCATGTAAGTAGATATATTCAAAACTAAGAGACGTGGATCAAAGAAAAAGAAAAGTTGAATATAAAACTGCAAAATGTTTTCAGAGCAGTTTCATCTAAAACACTACTTGCCTCGTGCTAGATAGGGATCCTGTCTCTGGGAATCAAGTAGTGCCAATGTCCTGAATAAACACATCCAAGTAGGACAAACTTCTTTGTGCACACTACTGCATAAAACAAAAATGGACTTACCTACTTCTCATATGGAGAAATTCCACAGAATTTGTAGCAGTCACATACACTTTTAAAAAGTTGCTGAGCAAGGATCTTAAAAATTACCAGTTTTTCAATGACAGATTCTAATCCAGCATTAAAACTTAATGCAAATGAGAACTTTGGCCTAAGAGGCAAAGCGAAGCTAAAGAGATTACACACCTACAGTGAGTTCCAACACGATGCAGAGCAATTTGGTTCCAATCCAGTGAAGTACTCAAGTACATGCTTTACTTTAAATGCATGGGCATGAAGATGATAGAAATACTTATATATGCCTAATGTTAAATATGTCATTAAGTGCTTTACTGGGTTAGGGCCAGAAAGCTCAGTACATTACAGGAATGAGTTTGGAGTACACCATGTAGCAACGGCATAACAGGGAATTCAGGACCACAAATACCCTGGGCTAAGCCCATCTTGCAGTGTCTTATTGGGAAACACAATGTGAGTGGAGAGGGGTAAGAGGATGTCTTGCCTAAAGGTAAGCAGAATAATAACAGAAATCTGAAGGATGACAAGATCAGAAGAAAAACAAACTGCCGCTACTCCTTAATGTATATACTTACTATAAATTGTATTCCTGCAGTGAAAAAATTCCTGTATTTTCAATTCCTACACAAACTGATTGTCCATGTCTAGGATCCACATACCTCATCACATCACACCTGAGCTCCTGCATTCAAGTGTACCCAGCAGAGAAGACTAAGACCTGCAGTGCTCTACAACACATGGTACCTGCAATGCAAAAGCCACACTGACATTCAGCCCGGTCCATGCACCACAAGCACCAGAGAGCTCTTGCACTTAAAGCGCTCATAATGCTGCAACAGCCCCTTTGCTCAGGACCAACACTGTCTTAAAAAGACTGGACTTCAAAGCACATGTTAAGTACTGTTGCTTGCTGCCATTCCTACACATGGTAGTACAATGTACTCCTGACTCCTCCGTGCTACGAGGCACTCCCTTCTGGCCAGAGCCACTGCGAGGATTGCACACATTGTTGCAAGCTGCACACTGATGGACGTGCCACACTCCATCTTCCTGTCAACTCTGAAGCCCATGTGTTTCTGAGTCCAAGAACAGCACATTCCATGATTGCAGGGACTCCCATACTTTGGTGAGAGACGGTAGAAGGATCTGGGCTAAAACAACCCAGAAGCAGCAGCATATGGGCCTGTCATCTCCAAACTTACTCTGCAATAGCCTAGCCTAACCTTCTGTAGTATAAAAAACCACTAAAGCTGAACTACGTGCATTTATTTCTATGTTTATACACCATAAGCACATATAATTAGCTTACAAAAGTGAGCTAATTAGCCATGTAATGTTATAGGTCATATTACTTCACAGGACCCATATGTCCTGCTATCTCACAAAATATTAAAATACTACTTTTCTCTCAGTGGTAAACTGCATGCATTTCTTGTGCCAAAATATTACGATCAATAACATCATCATAGTTTGAGACATAAGGTTAAGTAAGCAACCCTTTTAAAGATTGCTACAGTTGAGAGTCTTCAACATTGTATCCAAATATAATCCACATTTCCAGGAGGGAGAAGCCTTTTGGGACATGAAAGTAACTCTGGAGTCACAGGAGTCTAACCTGAATCAGACAATCCTGAAACAAGTGGATCATTGATTTTTTTCATATTCAGGCCCTGAGAGGCAATGGGGATAGGGAATGGCCCTATCTACAGAAATACGTACCTCACTGTACCTGCATTATGTTACTCTACCAGATCTATGAGGCTCTTCTTGCCTGAAATTTCTTGCATGAGGTTTTGTAAAGTTTTAAGAAAGGATCTACTGCCCAGGGAGCTTTCTTTTTCTGTTTTGTTTAGCAGGCTCAGAAAGCACTTTGCTAAGAAACTTCGTGAGTAATTAGGAACAAACAATATACACTAAAATTCCAACAAGCAAATAGGTATTTTGGGATCAGAATGAGACTTCAAATTCATTCAGGAAGTTTGCCTTGTGGGAGCAGAGAAATCACACAGTAAGCAGTAAGCTAGCACTGGAAATCAAAGGATTGGCTCTGGCTGCGCAGCGAGTTTCACTATTTACTTCAGCACAGTTGTCTCACCCACATATGGGGTTCTCATTCACAACCACGTCCTCTAACACTGGCAATAGTCTCACAGCTCAGTAGGGAGATGAGCAGACTGAATCACACGTGCCCTCTGGTAGTCTGTTTGGAAAAATCTCAGCACTGTACTGCGCTATGAGTTAGATTTGGAAAGCCAAGGAGTGACAGTAGATCTACTGCACTTCTTTCAAGGAATTTCGAAGAAACTCCTATCGTAACACATCAAGGATTCAGAAGCTTAGCTGCAAAGACCCTGGCTGGTGTGGGAACTGCAAAAGGCTTAGGGCTTGCTTTATGATGCCTTGCTGGATCTCCTATGGTTCTCCTTGATACTTTTTAGTGGTCCTTTTGTCACAGCTCTGGAAAATCTAACTTAAAAGCATGGACAGGCCTTTCAAAAGCACCTTCTTCATGTGAATGACATTTTTACCTTCCTGAATATAATTTTTAGGTAATTTCTTTACTAGTGAGACCACAGCAAAGCCAGTAGCCTTGCTTATCCCACCCTCCATGCACCCAGCCCACCCTGAAAAGGAGGAAGGAGCTGAAGAGAGTGTTACTGAAGTAGGTGACATGGGGAACTCCATGGGATACCACTGTCTGTGAAAATGTAACCACTGCAACAACAAAGAGATATCACCTATTGTTGTCTGCTGCACACAAGGATTTGGGGAGGTGGCTGTGAGAGTCCTCCCAAGCAAGGCCAATCGTGAGAGGCTTGAACAAGCAACCACAGATAACCACTGAAAAAGCAACCACAGAAAACTAGTGAGTGATAGGGATAACAGTGCACACAGCCCAGTGCACAGAGCCAATTTGATGGGCTTTTTTTCCACTTCTGATGTAGCTGCAATGACATGAGATGTGAATGCACAGAATAAGATAGGAGATGCTTTATCTAGGCTGTATGGAAAATAAAATGAAACACGACTAATCCTAGGCTGAAAAGGACACATCGAGGGAGAAGCCTAAGGCTCAGGTCTGACCCAGGATGCCCTCAGGTGCTCCCTCAGATGTGTCCTTCTCAACAGGTAGGTGTGAAGTATACCAAAATCTGGTAAAGGATCAGCTTTTTAGAAACAGAACGAGCTGAAGAAATCACTAGGGCTGACAGAGCCAGGGCTGATGTGCAAAGCCTCATGTGGCTCTGAAGTTTCTCGCTAACTTCATGTGCCTCCAGATCAGGGACACCCCATGAGTCATGCACAGAGACACCAGCCACAACAATAAGTGTCAACAAGGCCATGCAGGATGAAAACTTAACAAATGATGCCCAGACTTACAGAGCTCTTCCCGTTTACATTGAAGTGCGTGGATGCACAGGCTTGCTCCTTCATCTCCTCCATCCCAAAGATGCAGATGGCAGTGCTGTTCCACGCCTTGGCGTTGTGGCTGTGGCGGAACACACCCACCCACCAGCCCCGCTCACCCTGGCGGACAAGGCTGGAGGAAATAATGAGGCTCCTGCACCCGCAGTCCAAATAGACATGCCCTTGCAAAGTAAGGCCACCGTAGGAGGAGGGGTGCAGCTGGCGCAGGACAGCCATGCTGGGTGGCTCTGTGTTGTTGCCCAACCTGGCCTTCAACGTGTAGTAGGGAAAGAAAAGGTGATCCCTCCACTGGAGCGCGTCAACAAAGTGCAAAGGCTCCTCCCTGCGCTTGATGATGCCCAGCTCCTCCTTGGACTCCAGGTTGACCATGCTGCGCACCGTGATGACGGTCTCCTTGTCCGACTTCGAGGGCTCGCAGTGCAGGTGGTTGGTGTCAGCGCTGGTTGAGTAAGTGGCCGCCACGGCCAGGTACCAGGCGCCGGCCTGCTGGAAGACGACGCCGGCGGTGGAGCCGTCGGGCAGGCAACTGACCACCTCGCTTTGGTTCAAGCGCTGTCGGTAGGACGGCAGCTCCCACACCTGGCAGGCGCCGCCATCCTGGGTCCAGCCGGTCAGCAGGACGCCCACCCCACCGGCCTCCTCGTAGTACAGCAGCAGGTTGCTGCGCATGCCGGGGGGCTCCCCGCAGCCCTGCCC
>VXBB01014818.1:730807-741015 GCA_013399915.1 Illadopsis cleaveri
GGGTGAAGGTGCTAGGCGGGGGCAGCCGGTGGCGCGGTCTGCTGGCGGGTGCCGGGTGTGGGCGTGGGTCAGACTCGCCTGGGCACCGGCAGCGCCCGCTGCGAGCCTGGAAACCCGCCTTGTCCGCGTTCAAATGCACCGCAGAACCGCCCTGCTAAACAGCAGCCTGTCAACCAGTCAGCCGATACCACCTTGGGATGGGAAGGTTGAGGGGTCAGAGATCCCTGGTTAGATCTTGGTCTTGCCTGCGGTAGAACAAAGGCTCTCGGCATTCTCCCAGGTTCTGCAGGGCACACAAAAAAGCTGTTCCTTTCCACCTGTGCTGCTGAGAGATAGACGCCCACCCAACGCGCACATGGGACAGGTTGGCCCATGCTGAATGACACGACTGATTTACTTCATTTCCCACTCTGTCACTGCTGGCTGAGGTTCAACACAATGTGAAGTACAGGTCGCATGCTGAGCTTACAGTAAATTATAATTTTGCTGAATTTTAAATAAAAAATGAAAAGCAGCAAAGATGCCTTTCAGTGTTCTCTTCTGGGTGTCTCTGGAAGATCTGGGTGAGGATGGGTGTAGGGCCCATTGGTTTACTGAGAAGAGGATGTAACGTTCAAAACCGAGAAGTCATCTGACCCTCCATTGACACTGTTTTTGTCTTGAAGTAGCTTGATAGCAGGAAAAAGTGGGACCTTAAAAATTAGAACAAAAGTAACCTCTGTATGACTCAGACAAGTGCAACATTTTCAAGTAGGAAGTGCAACAAAGTTAACAAATTTTGATTATCTTTCACCATTACAGTAACGAGCAGCAGTTATTGTGCAAGAATTGATGTTGCTATGGTCAGCAAAAATATTCAATTATTTTGCAGTAAAAAGTGTCTAGGACAAATATTCCCCTGAAATCCAGGGCTCTCCACAGCCCATCTGCTTATCTCTTGTATAGTGACTCCAAAATGCACCCAAAATCTGCAAAATGTAGCAGAGGATGTAGAAGAGAATCATTGCACAATTTTTCTTCTTGCCAGATGCATAGATGTTCTGTGTGTTCTGTGGCTACCCATGGAACTTCTAGTCAACATGTAGGCAAAGTAAATCCTCATGCCCATATCACCACTATAGGTTGTGTACAGAAGTGTCATTCATACATACATCTTTGCAGAGGAGGCTGAACATGTAATACTGGAGTGCATTACACACTACCTTGCCTTCTAGTTTATTTTCAGTTCAAATATAAAACTGTCAGTGATCTTCCTCTTACTCTAAACTGATGAGCCTAAACAGCAAAGCATATCAGCATCCTAACTACAGACTCTCATTCTGACCACAGAACATGTCCAGCAACAGGTTGTCTTCTGCAAACATCCCTCCTTTTGCAAAATCACCGTGCTCTGCATGTATTGCAGACATCTCTTTCTCAGGCTTTATGTTTAGAATAGGCCACATGTACTTCACTGAATGACTGGTTTGTTTAAATGAGTGAGGCCAAGCTTGTTCTAGCCTCAGAAAACAGCAACCACTCCTAAAGTTGGAGACTTCTGTGATTGCCAAAACTGCCAAAAAGCAGTGTTCTGCTTCAATTTTTGTCCTGAGAGGACTGAACTGCAAATGGTAGCTGTCACATGAAAACAGTCCCGCTGCATGGGCTAGCAAGTTCTGATGGGATGGGATGGGATGGGATGGGATGGGATGGGATGGGATGNCCTTCTGTCCCAGGGATAGCTATCACTGCACAGTTTTGCAGACTGTTCCCTGCCTGTTACTTTTCTATTTCTGATTTTTCCTCTGCAGCGAAGCAGTGCTTGGACCAGAGCCTCATCTTGCAACATTTAATTCTGCATACACTTCTGAGAGCCAGCTTTGCACTGGGAGTTAGTGCATGGAGTTTTGCTCATGAGTGACCCAATTCTTGAAGTGGCAAAGTAGTACCAATTCCTTTCAAAGCCCCTGAAGTAAATAGGAGTTTCTATCTTCAACACGTTCTTCCAGAGATACCTATCTGAATACCAGAAAAGTTGAGCTTATACTGGTGTTATGGGAATAGAAAGGAAGGCTACAGGTTTGTTTTGTACTGTTTCAGAGTGTAATATTTGTTATTAACACGGCAGACCAGAAAACAGCTTAATCAGTTCCTGACTGAACTGATTCCAACATGATGCTCATGTTGGAACTAGATGATCTTCCAAGATACCTTCCTTATACCTTCAAACTATTCTACGATACTTCTATAAAATCTAAGCAGACAATAGCAAGTTATTTTACTGTACTCCCTTGGCTGTCAGTTCCATAATTGGTATTTTTATCCTGTTGTTGTGCTGGGGTTTATTTTTCAGGCACTGAAGGGAGGGCGAACAAGGTAGTCTGCCTGTTAATGTTAGACTTTACAAAGCATTGCTGTCTAACTCTGGCACCACAACCAAAATCTATAAAAAAGCCAGGGAAGCAAACAGAGCTTCCATTGCTATCCTAAGCAACATTTATGTATTCCATCATGTCATGTGAGATCTGAAGTTAGAATGTGAATCACCAGGACTTGTTTCTACATCTACAATTTAAAGAGCTCTCATCTAGATCTTCAACAATGCTAGGCAGAACACATCTTAAATTAACCTAAGATTGCTTTTCCACTACAGTTCATGCTTCCCTTCCCCTTATTTCTCAATGGCATGCTAAATTTCTCTGAATTTATGAATCCACAAATACACAGAAAATCTTACAAAATATTACTAGTAAATGAGATTTAATTTTTATGCCTAATTTATGTAGCTTCACTTTGATATTTCCCCTGTTTTGAAGTTTCAAGACCACTTCAGGTTTGTTTATTAAATCCATATGGTTACCTTAGCTTAGTTTTGAATTTTTTTTTCAAAAGGTAAATAGCCTTTTGTTTACAAAGTAGTAATAGGTAGCATTAATGTTAACAGATATTTTATCTTTGATGTAGTACTTGAAATAACTGTTTTTCTCGTTATATAGTTAAGACAATTTTCTGCTGCAACTGCATGTTGACAAAAAAGAAAGGAAATTCTGGGCAGTTGTTCAAAAAGCTTTTCTGAGAAGGATTCCTTTCCTGACAGAGGCATCTGTTTACTGAAACTGGGTTTGCAGATTTGGATTTTAGTTCTGCTTTTCAGTCTAATTTCTTTCTGTTTAGATTTTTTTTTTTTTCTTAGATTTTTGTTTAATCTAAAAGTAACTGACCATTTTGCATTTTTTATTGGTCTTCACAATGAGGAAATGTAAAATTCAAGAACAGGACTATGCTGTTATAACTCTTTGGGGATCTGTATAGGATGCTATCAGCTGCAGCCAGCAGTGCTATGTCCATGGGCTCCAGGAAAAATGTTGCTTTGCTGGAGTCCCACTAATGCATCTGATCCACTTGCCCAGGGAGATGCTCCTTTGTGATGAAATGCTGGAGCTATACACAACTCCTGGGCATCTCTGACATATCAAAATGCTCTAGATGCTGGTTAATGCTTCCCTTCATGGGACCAGCATGTTACAACTGTATTGGGTTTGTGTGGCTGGGTTTTGGGAGTGGGGGGGTAGCGGGGGGCCACAGGGGTGGCTTCTGTGACAAGTTGCCAACAGTTTCCTCCATTACCAGCAGAGCCAATGCCAGTCAGCTCCAGAATGGATCTGCCACTGGCCAAAGCTGAGACAGTCAGGAATGATACTAACGCCTCTGTGATAACGTATTTAAAAAGAAGGGAAAAAACCTTATTGCACAGATGCAATTGTGCTCAGAGCAGAGCAGAGTGAGAATATGTGAGAGGAACAACTCTGCAACTCTGCAGACACCAAGATTAGCACAGAAGGATGGGCAGGAGCTGCTTCAGGTACCAGAGCTGAGGTTCCCCTGCAGCTCATGATGCACACCATAGTGAAGCAGCTGTGCCCCTGCAGCCCATGGAGGACCACGGGAATGCAGAGATTCACCTGCAGCCTTGGAGGAGCTTTTGGGTTACTTTTGAAAGTAACCCAAGCTCTTGACCTGGCTGTGTTCAGTCAGAGATAATAATCATGCAGTGGAGGGGCCTAAGACCTAGAGCAAGATGTGAAGCAAGAGAAGTTGATGTGGCACTTCCTGTATGAGCCAAAATACAAACCAGAAGCTTCTGGATCAAGTCAGTTCCTCAACTTTAGACAAACACACCATTTGTCAAGGAGAAATTTAATCTGCAGCATCTGTCTGTGCCAGTAGATAAGGAAAATGATCAAGAACCTGCTCTAAATTCCTCTTAGTTTTTCCGCTTTGCACATTTACACTTGCAGAGGAGATACTCATCTGAAGGCTAACTAAACCACTAGTTGGTCAATATGTTCTCTATTTAAGATGTCTAAACCAGCTCATCCAATTTGAATGAGTCAGCTGTAGGAGAGCTTGTGTAGGTTTTCCTGCTGGCAGATCTGAAGGGCTGCTAAATTAAGCAGAGGGTTGTGGTATTAAGCTGGGCACGGGCCAAGAAGTGGTAAAGGAAATGGTGGATGAACCACCAAGAGTCTGGGTATATCTCTGTTAAGGTGTTATTGGTGTGAACCAAGGCTGTGATGCATACATCCTTTTCACAGATGTTTTGAGTGCTTCTTAGTTGACCTTTTTATTAAAAACACATCATCTGTTATTACACAAAATCTTTGTTGTAGTGCTTTGCATCAGCTTAGCCACTTGCAGAGTCACCATCTGTCTAAATCCTTGATGTTTTCCTATCTGTGACACCTTTCTCTTATTAAGGTTTGTCCTCATCCTATTCATTTGTGTTCTGGTTCTGACCAGGACAGAGTTAATTTTTTGCGGTAGTCAGGAGGGAAAATGACCCGGACTTTATTGTGTACAACCTCATGTCCTTACTGAGACCAGGGGAGGGAGTCTGTCCCTGGGACAAGGGATTCCTTCTGGTTGAGTAAATGTGGTGGAGGGAGCCATCCAGTATTGTTGGGGTGGTTATCCATGTGAATTGTTTCTTTTTTTTACGCTCTGTCATTAGTATTGTTGCAGTTACCTTCCTTTTCTTATCTCATTGCTGTTTCCAGTAACTAGTTCTTATCTCAACCCATGACCTTTGCCTTTTGTGCCTCCAGTTCCCCCCTCCAGCCCACTGCAGGGGGAGAGGAAGGGGCAAAGCAGGGGAGCGAGAAAAGGGCATGTGGTTTGGAGACTCAATGGGGGCAGTGAATTGGGGAGTGCAATTCCTAAATCACAGTAGTTTCTAACAAACATAACATTTAATGACTATATCACGAATTTTTAATGCAGAAATGTACTAAGAGCTTTTTAAAAATTTTGCACATGAATTAAATAAATTTTCACCTAGTTGAATTTTCGAAGATTTGAAAAGTCTGTGTCATTCCACTAAGAACCTTCAAGTCATAGGAAAAGTTAAAATGCATGCTAAAATATATTAATGAAATTCAAGTTAAACTTGGAATACTCACTCAAAATTGAAAAAAAGAAGTACTCAAATTTGGGGAATAAGATGTTGTAATCTTCCTCAAGGAGAACAAAATGGCTGTATTAAAGAACAATCGTCTTAACTTTAATTACAGAACTGGTGCAAGAGCCACCCACTGTAGCATTATCACATACTGAGATGCTCCAGGACTAGAATAGGTTCTGAATGGACCAATTACTGTTTATTTCCACCATTTTTTTCTTTAATTTCCCCAAATGATACTGATTTAGTGCAAGCCCACTGCAGATGTGAGTAAGCACACTTACTGTTATTTGTAACTCTGCCTTTTGGCTGTGGTCCTTAGTCTGGTCACAGCCAGAGTTCCATAACCTGAAGTAAAATTATTACTTGGGAATTGAATCAGATTACAGATAAATGCCACTGCAACAGATGGATAGGAGTATTTGTTAACTTTAAGAGAAGGGTACTAAAAGATATTAAAAACAAAGGAACAAGCCATAATTATATATATGTTCCAAAGTATTAAAGTACCCTTCCACTAATCCTGTCAGTCACTTATAGTATGAAGTCTTACTTTTGCTTGCCATCCTAGCAGCAGCTGGATCTAAAGTCAGCAAGTATTCTAAGTCCACCCTTCAACACAGTAACCCTGATGTCACTTCTTTTACTTTCTAGTATGTTGACTACAAGATGACAACTTATCAAACCTGCTTCACCAGGGCAGTTTGTGAGAAGGATTTTCCACCATTTCTTGTGTGCCAGAAATTCGAGTTCCCTGCATGTGTCTTTTAGAGCCCAGAAGCTAACTGTGGGAGAGGTCCCATCTGAAACAGAGACCATGACATTCAGTTGTTACCAAGTATGCATGCCTCCACATATCCATATCAACAAATTGAAACACTTGCCTGTGTTAGACAAAAGTCAAATATGTCTGCAGAAAAGCATCTTGGATTTTTCTTTCGTAAGCAAAGATGCAAACAAAAGCTTCATGCTACATAGGTTAACACAGAGAGATTCATAGAATTAAAATTGATTTTGAAACAGAAAACAAAATGTTTTTTCCAAATATGTATTCATTTAAGGAACTGTGTAACTAAGCACCTTTTTACATATATATCTACTTCTGCTTGCCTACTGACTACTATATTTTGAAATCCTGTTGGTGAGAGAAGGAAAAATAACTGTATTGTTTCCCAAAGTTAAAGATTATGCAATTTTGCTGTGAAATGAATGGCTTATCAGAGCAAAATAACTTTGCAATTAGCTGTGTTTCGGAAGGCAATTAAAGAGGTTAGTTCCACTCAGGGGGTAACCTGAAAGCTATTTTGGTGCTCAGACCAGTTTTGATCTCTCACTCCTGGTGCTTGACCTTCCCTCCCTGACTCCATGGCTGCTTTCCACTGGCAAGTCTTCAAGGAAAGGTAAAAGCGGACCCAAGTATAAATCCTTATTTGTTATTCTGGCAATTGTTTTTTGTGTATCTCTGTCTCACTTCCCCCTTTTTGTTTGTCCTGAAGAGACATTTGCATGGAAACAGGATCTTAGAGGCAGAGAAATTAGTCCAAGCAGCAGTGGCTACAGGCTGTGGTCTGCCAGCAGATAAGGTTTTCCTTCTAAAGTCATCTAAGAAGAAACAGAAAGGCAGCAGAATGAAAGACAAGCTTGGTACATTAAACACCTCAGTTTCTATAAGAGAACATTTTTCAAAGTTGTCTGGGTAGGGACAATATTTTAATGAGCATTTTTTAAAAGAATATTATCAACACATGAGCAGTACTTAGGTTTGTTTTTTGGTTTTTTTTTTGTCGGTTTTAGTGAAAATCTAATTAATTAAGTTGGCCAAATTAATTAAGCTAATGAAATTAACCAAGAGAACTTTCAGTTTTATGTCCAGAGGCTATAAAGACATTTTTTGTCAAATAATCTTCTTAGTGTTCCCACTCTGAGTTAATAGAAAGACCCAAGATATAAACTACCCTTGCCACCACAGAGCAGTGGAGTTAAGTATTTTAATTACAACTAGAATTGTTCTTAATTAGTAGCATGTACTATAATGCAAGAGCTTGCCTTCCTTTGAATGCTGTTGAATTATGGTGTCTCTGAGAGAAATAGGGACAAACTGCTCAATATGATACGAATTTGCTTGATGTTTTCTTTTTTCCCTAACATTTCCCTTCACTGTGTTCACTCTGAGAAGGATCTAATTGAATTGTCATTGTCTCTGATGATTTGCCAACAAATTTGTTCAGAAGAGCCTGTTAGTGGATGGTTGTACCCCAACAATCATTGTACATTATTGTATGCCCAACCGTTGTTGTACATCAATCTAGAATACCATTTAAAAAGCCCATCTTCAGTCTTTCCATTGCTGCCACTCTTGTGATGAAAAGTTCAACAGACAGATTGCTCTGCCTCTTTTTCTTTCTTTCTTTGTCTCTCTCTCTCTCTTCCTTCCTTCCTTCCCTATTTCTATTTCTCCTGTTATTTTTCCCTTTTTAACCACCCCATATTTCAGGCATATTTATCTTCATGTTTATAAAAATGCATCATGATCCCTGCAAATGCCCTCTCTCATGGGACTTGTTTCTAGCCCATTCTATCACCATGTTCCTACAGATTGCCCCGTTCCTCTGCTTTCAGTGTAGCACATAGTTCAGTGCCAGGCTGAGGCAAATAGACCTGTCCTGCATGCCCTATTTGCCCTCTTTTTCAAATGAAGTCCACATTGTGAATGTGAAGCCAGAGGATTCTGGATTGTCAGAGGAAAACAAGGATGGTGGATTCTATACCTGAATGAAGGCCAGTGGAAGCAAGAAAGCTCGATGTATGTGAGATCAGTCAGCTTCCCAATTCCAAATGTCATTGAGCTTATTTATTATCTGCAAAAAGGTATCATGTCTCTTCTCTCTTGTTACAAATATCTGGCTTTTCTCATAATCTACAAATGCATCCAGTATCCCTTATGTTCCCCATATCCTCTATCTTCAGTAATTCACTGAAAGATTCTGGCAGATTCAAAATAATCTGCCAGAAGATCTCCTATCCAAATAAACCTCTAGCTATTATAATGACACCACTTACATGAAATGAAATGTTTACTGTACAGTCTGAAACTGAAATAGAGCTTAAATTGAAGCACTCCATGCTTTAAAACTTTTCATTACTTAATCTACATGGAAAGGATACCAGATTTTTTGTTTGTTTGTTTGTTTTTTGTTGTTGTTGTTGTTGTTGTTGGTTTTTGTTTTTGTCAAAAGTATATTGCTTTTAATATTCTAGCTGAAATATACCAGAGGCAACTCCTCAGCTTGTATACAATGTCACAAGGCTGATGTGGTCAATGAAGCAATAGCAGTTTATCCCAAAGGAGGATCTGAAACAAAAGAGGACATTTAGTCTGCATTGATGAAAAAATAAAGTCATAATTTGTTTGTCTGCAAAATCAAGGCCTGAAAGGTGACGGTACTTTCTGTATCTCCTTATCTCCATAATCTCTATAAACTTTTAATTTTATCTCATAATCTCTATATTCTTTAATTTACCAAATAATCTATTGTGAGAGTTCCCATCCAAACAATCCTCCAGATAACATGGCACTGAAACAAAGATATACATTTAATAAAATGCCACTCTGTGAAAGTATAAATTATGTGGTAAAGACCCAGAATCTGAGAGCTCATCCTGATCCAAATGTATACTAGTGAGAACTAGTTTTCTGCATAAGCATTCTGTTAAGTATTTCTGTGACTATTCAACGTGTACAAAAATCCTTTGAATCATCATCTTAAAAAAAATGAATAGAAAAAACGTAGTTAGGCCAGGATTCAAAAAGACAGTTCAAAAAATAGATCTGTTACAGAAGAATGTGGAAGTCAAACAGTGGCTCAAAAAGCAAAACAAGAAGGTTGCTTTTTACGCAGGGAAGAGCTGCAAAAAATACAATCTTTGCAGGACTGCTCTGTGTTAACATTGCTTGTCAGCCCATATGTCACATCTTTTAGAAGAGTATCAGTAATGAAGTCTCTAGTCAGGGTACTTAGAGTCTCTTAATCCAGGCTAAGGGAAACACTTTTCAAAACTGACTCATAGGTGAAAGCAAAAAGTCAGCTTTTAACAGCTGTGTACAAAAGTCTCCTGGGGCCATTGTCTGCAATTTTCAAGGGTGGGATTATAATTTAAAATGATCTTTAAAAGTTGGAGAAGTAGCTTGGGGAAAATAGAACAAAATTTGATACAGGAAAAGAAAAAGGCACATAATTTCTTTGGCTGTAAAATCCATGGTTAGAGAAATGATGCATGTTCCTTGAAAGTAGAGGATTCCACATATCATTGAAACAACTAGTGTTGCATGCAAAAGCTTGGGAGAAACATAGTAACACAGTTTTATAGCAAATTATCCACAGGGTAGCCTATCACAATCTGCAAGAAGAGTCAACAGCATCACACTTGTGGAATATCACTTAGAGATAGAAATTTTTAGATCTGCTGTTTACAAATAGAGATGGGCTGGTGGGAGATGTGGTGGTCGGAGGTCGCTTGGGGCAGAGTGATCATGAAATAATAGAGTTCTTAATATTTGGTGAAGTCAGGAGGAGCACAAGTAAGACTCTTGCATTGGACTTCTGGAGGGCAGACTTTGGCCTGTTTAGGAGACTTATTCAGAGAGTCCCTTGGGAAGCTGCCCTTAAAAAGAAAGGAGTTCAGGAAAGGTGGGCATGCCTCAAAACAGAGATCTTGAGGGCACAGGAACAGACTGTCCCTGTGTACCGAAAGACAAGTAGAAGGGGTGAAC
>VXBB01014818.1:742020-813541 GCA_013399915.1 Illadopsis cleaveri
GGTTGGTCTCTTTCTCCAGGCAGCAAAGGACAGAACAAGAGGACACAGTCTCAAGCTGCATCAAGGGAAATATAGGCTGGATATTAGGAAAAAGTTTTTCACAGAAAGAGTGGTAAAGTACTGGAATGGTTTGCCCAGGGAGGTGGTGGAGTCACCATCCCTGGATGTGTTTAAAAAAAGACTGGATGTGGCACTTGGTGCCGTAATCTAGTTGAAGTGTTGGAGCATGGGTTGGACTCGATGATCTTGAAGGTCTCTTCCAACCTAGAAATTCTGTGATTCTGTGATTCATTGTAAGTAGAAGTATTGCCTACGAGACCACTTAAAGGTGGCAAGGCAATAGCTGATGTGTTGCCTCAATTTTTGAGCTTCTCCTCTTTGAAGGAGGAGAGGAATCAGTCAAAAATCAGAACAGTTCTTTGAAGACTACACTGGATTGTTTAGAATTGGTTTGAATTTGGTTTTCTCCAGAAAGAGAAAAGGATAAACTAAGGAGGGTTGCAATTATCTTCAACTATGCAACAGAAAAGGAAACTGTTTGTTTCCCCTTGTCTGCAGCTGATTGCATGACAGGAAAGCTACAGTGAGTAAGGTTCAGCTTTGACATTGGGAAATGTCAGGAAAGTGAAGTCTCAAAGGGTCAATCACTGGGCAGTATTTAAGAATGTAAACCTTGGCCAGGAATGGCAGGCAGAGTTCATCTTGTCTGGGTGGTCCCACAGTGTCCCACCAAATTTGCAATTGGTGTTCTGACTCAATCTTGCTGAAAATAGTTGGGCCTGAGACAGGCACAAATAATGCGTAAGTGGAAGAGGGATGGCAGCATTTATTGGGCAAGATATGTTATGTGTTTTATATCTTTATCACAAATTCCAGCCAGTAGCGTTCTGTATGATGATAGGATGGCATTTTCTTTTGTCTCGTTCTCTATTGGGTCCCTGTGTTAATCATTCCTTCTTCCCATTCAATTGTTGTTTTGGTTTTTCTGCAGGGTGGGGAAGTGACGAAAGGGATTCTCACTCTCACATCCTGTTGGGACCAGCGATTAGGAAGAGGTTCTTGAAAATCCACCTGGGGCTGCTGGCCTCTCTAAATCCACTGTGAGAAAAGAGAAGGTTGCTGGCCTCATGCTGTGACAGCTGCAGAGGCCACTAATCTTGAGCAAGGCAAGAGAAGTCAAGGTTTTGGAGTTAGAACATTTGCAAAGTATTGCCTTGAAAAACTGATGAGAAAATATTTCACTAATACATGTTTGTTAAAGGTAGAAGAATTATCTCAAATATGAAAGACAGCAAATACTGAAACATGAAAAGGGGATGTGAATCTTCACTAAAGTACAATTTTAAAAGCAACACAAATGCTATGTGTTAATCAGTACTTTTGGAACTCTCTTTAACTAATCAGCAAATATTTTTCTGCATTTAATGGACTTAGAATAAAATCTGACATTTGCTAGTAAGAAAGAGCACTGTTCACGGGGTACTGGAGGGGTTTTTGTTCTTTTTCTTTCTTTTTCTTATTTTGATTGGGATTGTAATCAGTGTAGAAAGTCCCTTCATGTTAGTCCCTTCTGTTAGAGACTGAAAATTTCAGTCACAACTAGAAATCATAGAAAATAGGGCTGCAGAGTACCTTGAGAGGTCTCCTAATCCATCCTCTCTCTCAAGATAGAGGAAGAGCTACAAGTGATTAATTCTCAAGAGATTTTTTCTCTCTCCTGTTTGTAAGAATCATTAGAGGAGAAGAATCTTCTGCCTCCCAAAATGAGCTGCCTCTGTGCTGCACCAATCATACAAGCAGAGCCTGAATGCATGAGCTGAACGTGGTCTTCTCTGGCTATTTAGGAACTCCTTCTAAGCTGCCTGTTCCATTCTCCTCTTTAAGGGTCTGCCCAGCAGCAGAAGAGTGTAAATTGGAGAATCAAACTCATGTTCCAGCCTGTGAAAGTATCCATGAAGATAGGTGGCTGATATGAATTTGCTTCTGCTGTGTAAGGGGGAAACCCTGGAAAAGCAGTGGGAGTTAGAGATATTTGCTTCTTCCTAACTCCAACAGCTTCCACTTAAGAAGCGAGTGTTTGTACGGCAGGATATTCTCTCAGCCAGTGGTTTCCAGAGAAGGAACAACTCACCAAAGTGAGAACTGCATCTGCAAACTATTTTGAGTGGTAGATATTCTCTCTGATGCTAAAGTCTGGTGTGGTAGGAAGGAGACTTACAACTAAGAGGAACAACTGGAACAGAAACCACTTTGGAAACTTTCCTGCCAGGCATTTTTCTTGGTGCACGAGCTACTGAACAACATGGCACTTGCTGGTGTGCATTTTTAAGGCTCTTTATGGTGAGAGTGCTTGACAGCTTCCCCTTGAGCTTCACAAATGAGTCTGAGAAGGCAGCAGTGATCTGTCATCTGTCCTTACAACCACAAGCCATCAGGTGAGGTCTGTGCTGAGCCCTAAGAGAGTGCTCATCCTCATTTCCCCTCACATCAGCCAGATTTTCCAATTTTTGAACATCGCATGGCACTTTCTGTTGCTGCTTCCGAGCTTTCTGTATGCACAGTTATTGCTTTGAGCTACCACAGCTGGCCAAAGATTGGTAACCACCTGCACCTTACAACATCTGTGTTTATTACCTCCTGTGAAGAGTGTGTGGGCAGTTTTCATATTAGTACTGATCTTACGCTGCCTTGAAAATGTTATTTTACTTCTGTGTGATGCACTAAGAGCTTCAACTGAGAATATACAAACACAATAATTATTATAGCAAGAGGTTTCCAGCTGCTACTGTCAGAGAAGTTGTCCCTCTATGGACAAATACCCCCAGGTTCAGCCCCGAGGGTTCCTGAAAGGGTCTTGGGGCTCAGTCCTCTGGCTCAAGGCCATGCAGTAAAAACACGTATTGGGGAAGTCCATGAGACTTTTACTGACAGCAGAGATGACATGGCAGCAGAAGCTTTCCTACACACACTTAAGGAATAATAGCACCTCTCCAGTTAACCTGGGTCGCAGACAGTGTCACTGCAGCTCTGATCCTTCTGTTACCCAGACCTGGGGCATGAAACCTGCAGTGGAGAGGAGCGTCAGCTGCCTTCATGCCTATATGGGATGATGCTTTCAGGGGGCCAATATCACAGCCCCAGTGTATCTTCCACAAACATGAAGATACATGTCTGATTTGTGAGGTGTTGATACTGTACAACCTTATGGCATCTTCTAAATTGTAAGCAACGTGGACAAGCAGAGAGTGGACTCTTTGTATTGATATTCTTGGTCTGCCTATTTGTTTTCTTACAAAATACATGTGCAAGCACACACATGAACACACATCATTATACGTAACATATATATATATATAAAATGGTATGTAGGATGCACATACAAGCGTAAACAAAAATATATGTAGTGTCAAAGACGGAGAATATTATAGTGTGCTATAGTATAGACTATATATAGGAAATCACTGAAGACATTTTGCTTGCTGTGAGGATCACATCCCTTCCCACAAATCGTTATATAATCCTTCCATGGCAACTGCAGCATTTGCACAAGGAAATGTTAGGAAAATATGTATATTTAGCTGTTTCAGTCCAAAAGAGCATATTCCAAGGGGATACCTCAACGTTTAACTCTTTTAATACTCGTGAAAGAGGCTGGAAATAGTTTCCCCTTGCTTGCAGCTCCCTGAACTTAGCTGGAAGCTTTTTACCGGATGGACACAAACACAACGGAGTTGGGAAATTTTGGGCCCGGTAAATTTTGCAATCTGTATTTTAGCCACTGGGTGCCGCTACCAAATCACTTGTCAGAACCAGTTTCTCCAAATGCAAGATTACAATTTTAACAGCAGGCCTTGATTTGCATAAGGCTGTGACACTGGGATTGTGGAGCTGCCTGTTATCCAAAGGTTCATACAATAACCCTTTTCTCAGGGCTGCCAGTAAGCTTCAGTCAGCTGCAGTCAAGATATTCCCTCGCAAATGAATCATGGAACAGCTTTTTACTAAAGTGCACAAGTGAAAGGTGAGCAGGATTAATAACAAAAAGATCTAAAAAAAACCTTTAAGAAGTATTTAATAAACATAAAATATTGATAGATGGCTAAAAACCTTGATTCTTATGATATGAGAGGAATTTGCTGAATCTAAACTATCCATCTCTGCTGTTATAGAAACTCATAATAAGTGTTAGTGAAATAAGATGATTGATTAATCCTATTCCAAATCCTAGCATGTCTTCCACCATCATTAGAAAAGTGTTGTTTCAGGTATGCTTTTAATCAACTACAGATTTTTTCAATCTGATTCTTCACATTATCCTCACTATTTTAAGTGACCATTGTTCTGTTTGGAACTTCTGAATATAAATGCAATACTGCCACAGTAGTCTAATGATATATTTAGACCTGAGAACATTTATTTGCAGTCCTCAGTGGTTATGAAAATCCACATGAAAAGCACATGTCTCAACAGATGCAACTACTTACTAAAAAGCCCATCTGCATTTTGCAGGATCTTCAGATAAAAGAAGAAAATATGATGCTGTTGAGTCATCTCTCCAACAACACCTGGACAGATGCCAGCTGAAAACCACTGACAAAGCACTCACCTGGTTCTCCTCTGAGAGGCAATGACAAAAGGAAGGGAGGACATGGCGGGAGTCCTGTGTTGGATAGCCAGAGATGAGGGGAGTGATGATAGCAGCAGCACAAAGGACAAGTGACAGGAGGAAAAGCAGCAGGGTTTTGGGGATTGAGGGAAAGGCATATAATACTAACAATTTTCTGCAGTGAGCCTTTTCTACAAAACATTGGGACCCACTAACCTACAATTCATGGTTCTGCAGGTGATAGAGACCATGTTCTCATCCTGAAAATCATAATTTTTTTCTTGGAAATCATAATCTCTTTTATGTTGCTGGCAGCTTGCCAAGTCAGATATAATTTCACTGATTCTCTGCCCCAAATCAATTTGTTATAGTGCAGCATGGCAAGGGGCTGACAAATAACCTCAGAGAGCTGTTCTTGATTGTGGAGGGAATTTCATACTTTAAACAGAAATTTACCTCTATTCATAGCCAGTTGCTTTCATTTGCCTGATATTAGCTCATGCAAGAATGAGTTTCAGGCATGCATTTCAATGTCAAGACTTTGAGAAGAATTTCACATTTTTTCTGTTAGTTTTATATCACCTTGTTTTGCTTCTCCTGTATTGTCCAACATCCTGGATTTAAGAAACTAAAGAGAAGGAATTGAGGGTGACTTCATGTCATTTCTGTGCAAGGTACAGATCTAATGTTCCCACAGGAAAATAGTCTGCTCAATTCCCTAAATGTGAGCTCAATAAAAATCCCCAGATTCTCATCAAATGGCTGGAATGTGTCAGACTGTAGAACTCAAAACATTGCTGAAACTGTTCAGAGAAAACTCTACCAGTCTCCTGCCTAATGTGTGTGTGAATATGCACATGTATGTAGGCACAATCCTCCTGCCCTACTCCATGGCAGCTCAGCTGCTGGATTGCCTTTGGTTTTGAATCAGAGCAGTCCATGGTAGCTACCTCTTTTCAAAGGACACAAAGCACTTTGATATCTGCTCCCCAACAGGAGGAAAACACCCTCTAAAACACTAAAATTTTCTTCATAACGCATTCATGTTGCTTTGGCAAGTCCAATCCCCATCTTAATTTTTTTTTTTTTCTGTAGAGTGATGCTACAATGAGGTTTTATTTGCATGAGCTGTTTACTCACAGGTTAACCAGCACCATGTGAAGTCATTTTTGCTGTCCCTGAACTTGTGTCCTGAAGGAACAGATAGCTCCCTCCAGACTACATATGTCAGGGCAAGCAGCAGCTTTGGAAGCTGTTATGTCTGCTCCAGGCCTCTGCATCCTCTTGCTTCTCCCTTGTGAGGACCTTGGTGCAGGGGAGTGGTTTCACTGGCAGCTAGATAGGCAGTGGGAGAGTAGTGGCCATTACGGGAAAAGAAGAACAAGTACTCAGTTCCATTTTTAAGTGTAGAGGGTGTTGTGTTTTCCCAGACTGATAACCATGTCGCCTTGTTTTTAATAAAAATATCTTTGCTTGCGTCTTTTGTCCCCTGCCTTCTTGCAGCAGGTGTAAAAGCAGGCTGGATTGTACCTTTAGCTTTTGCAGGTCTTAGGATATGGGCTCTAGCTGCTAAGGCACTTGGCAGATGATTGACAATTGCATCGACAATGGTGGGAAAGAACAATATTCATTTAAAGAATTAAGCTAATGAAGAAAATGTGGGGGACAGAAGGATGGGGTTCAAGGGAGTTACGCATCTCAACTGCCACAGGACCTGCCAGCACATAGCTGTAGATAAACCATAGATACTTGTGCTAAACAAAGACAACAATTGTTGTCCTTCAGAGTTTTTCTCTTTAGAGCACTGGTCAAACACAACTGTGCATTTTTTAGAAGACCTGACAGGAGCAAAAGTGCAAATGCATGGAAGGAGGCCTGACTCAGTCAGTTGCTTTTTATTGATGCCCCCATGCAGGCAAATTGGCAGGAACTGAAATGTAAGATTTCCTGGGGGGGAAAAAAACCAAAAAGCTGCATGGTCTTCTATAGAGGAGACTGGAGAATAAAACAGTGAGAAACCTACTAAACTCCTCAGCAGGGGAAGAACCTGACCACCTTCACATGCACAGCTGAACAAATAGTTTGCCTTTGCTGTGATCCAAAGATACAATGTCTGAGTCTCCTTCCCTCTATTCTGAACACAGCACAACAACAGTAGGCTTCAGCTCTCCTCAACTCTTGCAAAAAATCAGTGCTGTTGCATCTTGGCTAAAGCTAGTTTGGATATTCCTGAAATGCATTGCAGTAATCATAGTCTGACTGCTTCTGGAGATATGTTCTGACTTGAAACCAGCAAGACCTGGAGTTTCGGGATAATCCCTATGCTTCAAACAGTCTCACTTACTCCATGTGGATTGTCCCAAAACTGGGGCCCGAAAGTAACTGCCATTGCAATTAGTGGCTTCAAGGGAACAAAGGGGCTCTTTTTACTACAGTGAAACTGGTAAGATGATCTGTTTTCCAGACCTAAACTCCCACTGGTCCAATAGTAACCAATAACTGTGATTTCCATCACTTGCATCCTCTGGGAGACACTTATGTATCACTGATTCATATTGCAAGTTTTCTTGTTATGTGACTGCCATAAGCCTGGCAAATCAAAGAGTGCTGACAGCTTACTGAAGGAGGAGATACTGAGCAGAGACAGACAGGAATTTTTCAACAAAACAACATGTCAACACCAAAACATTTAAAGGAAACAATAGAAGTGCCAGTGAAAGTTTAATGAGGAAGGTATTTCGGAGAGAGGTACATCCACACAGCACTGATGGGCAGATACCCTCTGGGGAGGGATGTTATATGGCATGCAGGAAACTACCACTCGTTGAATCTCTGCCTGGGTGTCTCTCACTGTCCTGACCCTCAGAAGCTGCTGCCTGCAATATAAAATGTGGGCATACTTTCTTGAAAGCTGATATGCCAGATGGATCGTCCCTTACCAATTTAGAAGATGAAGGGTGTTGGCAGAAACTCCTTGGGAAGCAGGAAATGCCTGCACGATGCTTCCCACTCCCTTCCTAGCAGATCGCACTGCCTCAATGCTGCCTCAATCGGCAGCTCCCAGCTCCTACTGGCATCAGAACCTTAGTTTCCTGAAATTACAGAAACAGCTCTGTATAGCTGAGCCCTTCATTCCCACGATTTTATTTCAAGTGCTTCCAGGCCCTCTTTGATTACCTGCTACAAAGGCAGTAGTACATATGGAGGTTTACTTTGATGTGATACAGTTGAATCCTTAAAAGTAACTTGTTATGATAATACCTAAAAGCAAAACCCATCACCTCTTAAAAATATTCTTTTTATAAACAAGTTCCTAAATTTTGAATTGTTTGCAGAAAGTTTCTACAATGAGATATTTAGGACCAAAATTTGCATTTGACAAAAAATAGGAGCTAAATTATATGTAGCATTTTGGTCATGTGGCACTTGTATTATAATCACGCTTCCAGCCCAGAAGTGCTCACCTGATTTCCACAGGCACCATTTGAGAGGAACAGCCAGTCTATTCCCTTGTGGAAAGACCAACTTTCATGTATTAACCAAAGCACTCGCAACAGGTGTAAACAACTTTCCATTAGATGTAAAGTTCCTGGTACATTAGACAACATCACACTTTAACCTTCCAAGATCTAATTTAATTCCTAGGATCAAGAGCTCATGTTACTAATACATTTTGCCAAAACCCTGGGATCATGTCCTACATATTACAGTAATTCTTTCCAGAAGAATTTAAATTTGTAAATAATGAAGAGCTCGTACAACTCCTTCTGTTAGCAGCGCTGCTGGGCCTTTTGCCAGTTTGTAAGCTGAAGAATTTTGGTGTTTAGTGCTCCCATCTGTTTGGAAAGCCTGAGGGTGAGTAGTTATCAAAAGCAATATGTGGGCTTTTTTATTCCATGTCTGAGATTTTATGACATACTTTGTCACAAAACAGGCCACTGGGGAGAAGAGATTTGCCTCCACCCAAGTCTCTCTGCCTGGGGAACCTCTGAAGTCCCACATACTTGATTTTTACCCAGTCTTGATCTAAACAGACCAAAATCCACACAAATATATAATAATTCTCATCCTGATACCTCAGGTAGAAATGTGACCAAGTGTTTCTTAGTTATGAAAGAATTAAAATCTCAGGCATGTATATACTCAGTGCAGAGGAATTCAATAAACACAGCTCTGTTTGAATGAGGGTTTTGAAGGCAGCCCTGCTGTCAAGGTATAAGGAATCTTTTGTTCCCCAAGTAAACACTTCAAATGTGCCCTTCTGCTGCATCAAGGTTGGGAAGGTGAGGGCTTCTCTCCCCACTGGGATGGCCAAGCACACAGGGGGACATGGGGCTGCAGGCAACCTATCTGCTCCAGGTCACTGTCTGCCTGCTGCAAGCCCATCTGACTGACCCTGTGAAACGGCATTCTCACTGAATGGGATGGGGATTCTCACTTCAACCCTCCTGGCTTGAATGCACTCCAACAAAAAGGTTATTTTCTACAAGTAACCGTTTCATTAGAAGCCCGTCAGGACAGCTAAGGGCAGGCAGTTTGGCAGCGAGAGCTCTCTGTGTGCTGTGTCCCATGAGCAGTTTGCCATCTGGCCTCTGTCCTCCTGCAGGTGATCTCTGCCTGCTCCCTAGGGTCATGCCAGTCTAAAGGGCGTGGCATTCACAGCACATCTCCTGCAATCTCTGTCTGTAGATTAATCACCAGACTAAAGGTTGTCAACAACTTCTTCTGGCAAGACATGAGCCAACACAGACGTTGATGGCTCCAGGGCTGGTGGAGCCATCCTGCAGAAAGCAGAGGTGGGAAACGGCAGTCTTTGTAGCAGCCTCTTCCTGGTTCGTCAAAACCAGTTACTGCACCCAGTAAACTCCAGTGAGAAGCCAGGGTACAAACGGAGTAATTCCTCTCTCTGCTTTCTATTTCTTCAGGAAGGTTTAACTTTACATATTAAGAAACTGAACTAAAAAATTGGACAAAACAAGGGGGAAACTCTGAGGGACCTTAGATTACAAATGGTTTTTTAATTGTCATTTAAAGTCTACAGTTTATGGACACCGGCTTCTTTGGGGTTTGCCCTTGGCCTGCTTTAACTCAGAAGACTCACTGTCAAGATAATAAAGAGCAGGATCCTAAATGTTTACTGACATTCCTGCTCTGTTTGTTATAAATGCTAAGTGTTGTAAGTGTTGTAAATGTTGATAGTTTTTGTTAGGTTCTTCCACTAGAAAACTGGTGGTTTCCTGTAGCTGTGTTTTAGCACAACAGAATCCAGAAAAAATCCAAATGAACTCTATTACTAAAATTAAAACCAGTACTAAGAAAACTCAGAATTCAAACAAGCTCCACATTTAGAGAAGCCTGGCATGGCAGGCACAAGGTGATAAAGAAGTGTAAAATCACAAGCCTTAGAAGGAGCTTCAATGTACCTTTTTTAACACCTTTAGATGCCTTAAGTTTTAGCTTTCATGTTTTTCAGATTCTGTGCTGCCTAAGTGTGTAGTTCTGAGCCTCATATTAAGCTCTCTTCACAGGGTAAGTAGACAAAACAAATCGTTTTTGAGCTTGAGACCAAAATGGTTTTCAGGCCCAAAAACATAAACAACGGTGGACTGAAGGGAGACACAAGACAGATGGGACTTTGTAACCTGAAGCTGTAATTGGACAATTAACCCCAATATGCAGATGGACCCAAACTTATAGAAGTGTGAAAACTCCTGACCAGTCATCCTTTTTGTGACCATTTTGGGTCCTTCTTGGGTCCCTCTTGAGTGTAGCCCTGGTTAGGCTCTTGTACTGCCCAAGGTGTATCCTTGAAGGCCTTTTAATAAATACTACTTTATTCTCTTAGGTTTGTCTAGTCTCTGTTTCAGGTCAGCCTTCTCAAGGCATTGCTTTTTACCTCCAAATCAACCAATTTCCATATTCCTTAAATATAGGCTGTAAGTATAACTCCACAGTTAACTCAGAGTACCACATTTGACTGGTTCCATGTAACTTAGCCTGCATTTATTTTGCAATACCATTACAGTTATGAAGCCATTTCATTCAATCCAGCAGAAGTCCACTGAACATTTTGAAAGTCAGGTCAGCTAGTCTCATTAAAAAAACTCTCATCAGTTAAAAGTGTCAGAGCTGCTTTTATTTTCCTTAGTCACAATGCATTTCAGTCCTAATGAACCTGGCACACAAGGAGGTTTATTACCATTTTGCTCGGTTAAGAAGCAACAGGAGTTTTCTATGTCAGTGCAGATCATCTGAAACTCCTTCCACTTTGTATTTGTTATCAGATTTTCTAACACACCACAGCTAATTAGGCCTTTGCCTTCCAGACCCCAGTTCCTCTACTACTGCCCTTCAGTTCCAGTTTTACTTGGCTTATGTGCATGGAATTGAATAAGCCTGCTTTTGTTAAATTTCCCAGCTTAAGAAGGATTGTTTGGAAAGTGATGAGAAGAATCTAAAACCAGTACCTGAGTGAGATTTAGGCACTTACTCTTTTTCAGGTAAATGAGAGGCCCACATTTGAAATATAGTTGAAATTCAAGGCCTTTAGGGCAGGAAATTGCACATTTAGGGTTTTATTCTCAAGCTGGTAGAAATCATTGTAACTCCAGCCATGCATCCGGCTGGAATTATGAGTAACACCACAGCCAGCCACGCGAGAGGCTGCTGCTGCTGTTCCCTGTTCCAAGGGCAGTGCTTGGCACTACTGGGGAGCCTGAGCTCTGTCCATTCTGGCACAGTGGCAGGTTAAAGAAGCTCAGTGAAGGTGGGGTACAGGAGAGGTCAGGGTCTGCAGCTCCTGGAGCCCACTGGCTGACAATGGTGGGGAGAGCTCCCATGTGATGTCTTTTGGGAAATGGTAATTTTACCATCCACTGTGGTTGTGGAGGGCAGGGTCCAAGAGATAAGGCACAGGCTTTGACTCCTTGCCACCGCTGGCAAGGCTGGTAGGAAAGCAATCGGTTCAGCTCACTGCATGGCTGGTTTAGCCGACTCAGCTGTGGTGCTGCCAGCGGGCTGTCCATGGGAGCAAATGCACACAGCACTGACACGGGGAGGTGTCAAGAGACATTTTATTTGCTTGCTTGTTTTTGTGCTTGTTTTCGAAGGGAACCACCTTTCCCCCTTTCTCCCCAGGATCTCAGTACGGGCAGAAAGCACGTCTGTAAAGCCGCGTGCCATGCCATGAAAGGCCCTACAGAAACGTCCATTCTGTGATTGCAGCGATTAGGGATGGGGCCACGGCATGTCCCATGGGAAAGGGGAGGTCTCTGGAAGTGCAGCTAAGCCAAGTGAAAGGGTCTCTTTCAACAGACAAGAAAGCATATCAGTATTGACTGGAAACATTAAGCTTGTATCAATAGTTGTATAGTTTAGAAGGTTTGACTTCCTGGAAATTAATTGAACATTTCTTTTCCAAGTATGAGCACAGTACCCCCTCACAGAGGATTCAGTGGATGAATTTGTACTTTTGCATACTTTATAGCGTGGTGCTTGCCATCTGTGACACTTGGATACACATTCTCTGGGAGACTTGTTGGCATTTTAAAAAGAAAGGGTTTGGTGTGGTTTTCCCATCTGAAGATGCTCTGCAGGAAGTCCAATTTTATTTTGTTGGATAATAAATTAAATACACATGATTTTTTTGTCTTTGGTGCCTAATATGTCAGTTTTAAACTTTACAGTTAACAGCTGCAAGGAGGCACGATATTGGAGCTTTTATTTCCCATCCACTGTCCAGACAGCTGCAAAGTCAAGATCTGGGTTCTTTATGTTCAATAGTTTCTTCTAAATCTTGAGTTCTAGCCTGCTCCTTTCATCTTAAGTGAATGCAGAGCCATGGTGGAGAATGCAAGGGGCACAGGAGCTTCCACATGGAGTGGTTAAATCCTCAGGAGTCACCCCATTCAGAGACGTGAGTTGTATCTGCTGAGGTGAGTGTGGAGTACAGAAATCATATTTAAGTCAAAGTTTTATCTTCAAGGTGCTCTGAAAGCTCCAGATTAAAACCCAAAGGCAACAAATCTTCTATGCAAGGTGCTACCATTTGCCACAAATTTTGCTTTTAAAGCCCCCTAAAGAACTCTACACACAGAAACAAGTTCGTGACATCATTTTAGAACAGATTTTTAAAATAGCTATTAAGGGGTCACAGGCAATTAGAAAATTACTTGTGATTTATTAGAAAACTAGAATAATGTCTTAAAACTGCTTTCAGATTTTATCCTTCTACACCTTATCACATTTTGCAGTGGAAGCATCATGTTTCTCATTGTTTTACTAGGCAGTTCCCTGAGCAGAAGATTCCAATGAGCTCTGATTACTTAAACCTTAATGACTATTGACATTCTGCACCTCATGCGGTGCAAGTTCTGATGGAAGCATTTCCTATGGCTGAAACATTTAAACTTCCCTTCTCCTGAGTATCTTCCTTTAATATATTGTAGTAGTTTTTTTCAGAGCTCATAGCAAAAGTAATATCTTAGGTCTCTCTTCTCCACCCAGATCTAAAAGATCACAAAACCTGCAGGAGTGTAATTAATTTAAGGGTTCTACAACTCTCTTTTGATATGGCTGCAACTAGCCAAAAATCACTGAGTAAGACATGGAGAAAGACAAATGGATCTCTAGGCTCTGTCATCATGTCAACAGCCAGATATCTCTAGGAAATTCAACTAAAACTAGTTTCTCTGTAAATTCTTTCTGCGGGACTGGCATACCCAAGCCACAGGATATCCTCATTAAAGGACTACTCTAGGAAATGGGAAAACTGACTTAAAAGTTCTGTCAAAGGTCCAAAACACACTATATAACACTTGATTATTTTCTCCAGTGTAGTCATCCTGAGTATTGCTTGTCAGGGCTCTAAGTTTGGAAGATTAACCTTGAAATTGCCATGTTATTCTCCACTCTGTTGCTCTGATAAAGTTTCCTTTCTCCTCCCTTTCTTCATGGCTAATGCATCTATAAATTCTACTGGCTGTGTGAATGTCACATAGGTGCACATGCACTTATTAAAATGCAAAATTCATACTAGAAAATTCTTGGTGTTAGGCTTCTATTTCCAGCACAGCTAATAATAATTCACACTACATATATATGAGTATATATGAGCATATATGTAAATAATAGTAATAGTAATAATAATAATAATAATAGTAGTAGTAATAATACAATCCTCCATATATGTATTTATTTGTTAACTGTTCCTTTAAGGTGCCAGAAATGAGGCAGCCAGGGATCAGTTTAGGCAATGTTGTAGGCTGTGTGTAGGCAGTGAGAACTTAGAATATGAATTTGAGCTCAGCCTTGATGCAATCTCCACTGAAGTTAAGGGAGTTGCTCTGGATTTACACATTTATGAGAATGGAGCCTGGCACAGAGCCCTGCGGCTCAGGTTTTATCATACATACAAAATATCACCTAATTGTACTTGTTTCTACAAGATTAACCCCCATGGTGAGATTTCTGCATGTAAACAGCAGTGGAATACATTGCATAATCCCCATGGCTGATGTTTTTGAGCACCTTTTAGGCAGTGCTGTGGTGGCTGTCTACACCAGATGCCTTACCTACCGAAGGGCTGACAGTATCAGCACAAAGGCTGGTTTGCAATGTCTCCTGTGCAGTCAAATCAAGCCAAAACGAACCACTTCAAAGCAAGGATGTATGGAAGGCAAAAATTTCAGATTCACTCTCCCCTGAAGGAGAAGGCGTAATGCTGACGTGTGTAGCTTTTGTCCTACCTTCCTTTCCCTGCCTTTCCTTGGTGATACATTAACAAGCTTCTTGACACAGAGGTAGGAATTTATGTAAATGCACAAGTTCAACAGCTCTCACTACTTGTTCCTCAAGTGACTGAGAAGACTCTTTGTAACACCACAGCTTCTTGCTGTGAACATGATTAAAGGTTAGATTGACAAGTAAAGAATTATGGCCAAGGCAAAGATGGGTGGTTTTAATGGGAGGATTAACTGTGATCTTACCCTGTGCTTGTTTATTCCCAGTTAATTTTGCATGGACACCCAGCTCCAACTCTCTCAGAGCTCCCAGCTTTGTGAACTCAGAAATCACAGCTGAAAAAAAGAGAAGTCACATAAGACTCTTCCCTTAGGTTACCAATGTCTTGAAAGGCACAAATTTAGCCTCTTTTATCTAGAAAACCCTAGAGAGCATCTGGCAGATGCAAGCAGGAACATGTGAACCTGTGATGAAAGCTGGGTTTATGACAAAAGCCCAGCATCAGGTGAGCTCCATAACAAGCTTAGTTAAAATTTAGAAGTCTAATTAAGCAGCAGCCAAACAAAGGACAAATAGCTTTGTATTCATGGTGCTCTACTGAAAAAGAGTAAAGAATCCACCCTGCTCCTACCAAAATTAAAGACATATTTATAAACAGAATTGTTTCTAACAAGAAGACAAATCTCATCTTTGTGTAACTGTCCTGAGGTCAATGGAGAACCCTGAGGGATTAATTAAAATCAGAAAATTCATAAAAGTCCTCTATGATGTGCCAGCTGGTCTTAAACAGGAAAGTATATTAATGGTTTCTCAACAAACATGTTGCAAGATTAGTTTCTTTTATTCAGCAATTCTTGTGTTCAGAAACTGTCTCTCTCTTTTTTTTTTTTNCCAGCACTGCTGGAAAGAGAAAAAAAACAAACTAATACCCTTTGAACGGATTCTAAGTCTTTAATTTCTGAAGGCATTGTTCTGGAAGTTGTGGAATCTATTTTGCTTTTCTTTTTATTATAATTTGCAGAAAAATTTTTGCTCTGTAGAAAATGATAAGGTTGTTTTAAGTTGTTAATTAAAAAAATTCATCCTTTTGGTAAACTGTGTCTTGGCAAAAAAGTCAGAATAAAAATGTCGTGGTCACAATCCACTCAGTCCTTTGAGCCAGATTTTCAATACAAGAGTTAATGTTTACACATCTAAAATTATTTTGAAAAATGTTTTGTAGTTTCAATAGGAATTGCAGGGTTTCATTAAAAAATCCTCTCCAACAAAATTATTTTTACAGCTTCTTTTACTTTAATAGAGAATATGCATAACATCTACAGAAATCCACTAAAATAAATCAAATAAAGAAAATTACTCATTAGGAATGTTCTTACAACTTCTCATATTGGTTTTAGCAGCTTGGAGAAATAACTGATTATATACTTTTTGTATATCAATAATCCTATTCCATATGTAATTTTCCTTCCATTTTTATTTTTAAAGAAATTAGCTTTACTTATTAGGCCCTCCCGGCTCCCTGAGTTTCCAACAAAAAAATGGAATATTTAAAAAAAATAAGAACCTATTTCCATTTCAATGTGTTTTAGAAACTTGCTATTTATTTTAAAACTGAGTGAACAGTATTATATTAATATTTTCTATTAACCTCTCCTTCCTAAACCTCAGATTATTTCTAACACCAAGTTGGATATGAACATAAAATAAAGCTGTGTGTGCAGGAGCCGAAGGGCAGAATACGAGTAACAGTATAGAAAAACAAAAGCAGCAACAGTAGAGCAAAGATTTTGCTTCTCTGAAAACTTCCACTCATTTTTCTATCTTTGTTTTCCATCTTTTTGGAAGGTATGAAGACATCTTCAGGAAAGACAATTAAGGGAAGACATGCTCTTGATGTGTGAACCACCATTGTAATATATGGTCGAGAGATATATGGGTTGCAGAAGAGGAAACACCCCGCTGTACATTTCTAGACCTATTTTGTGGCACAACAAAAAAATTTCTATAGAAACATTGCATCCCACAGCACAGCTCCTGAAGGTTTAAGAATTGACTGCAACTATCAGAACTATACTAGGAACTAGAACTAGTTTATTACATAAAATCATAATGACTTATTACTAGCAATTAATTTTAAACTGTAAGAAGCTCTGTTTTAGGAATATCTTGACTGGACATTCAGTGGCTTATTTGTACAGACAGAAAGCAAGCTTCTGAGCTTCAGCCAAATCCAGAACCATCTAAACTACATCAGTACATTAGGCCTTACTTCTCAAAGCTGAACATTTTAGACACGCAACATTTTCAATCAGTTAGTGGCTACATTTCTGCTGGCTCTGTGCAAACAGCACTCCACTTTTCTCCAGACTGATCCCATCACATTTTTGCAGTAGCAGAACCTGACAGAAGCAGTCAAAAAAGCCTTGATCCAATTGCCATGGATATTCAGTGGGAATCTTTTATGCCACCAGTTTTGCTTGGATTTGATCAGAAGCAAAAGGATTTTCACGATAATTTAATCTTGGCATAACTCTATCTTTTCCAGTACCTGTCCATGACTGCAACAAAGAAATCTGTAAATGTGGGGTTACTAGAATGAGTGCCCAGGGGGAGACATGGAAGGCAACATTAGGCAGTACTCCTCACCTTCTGGAGCATGTCTTGGGGTTTCTCAGGCCTTAATCTCTCCCCATTTCTCTTTCCTCTCCTTGCTCCTTACCTTTTCCATGCTATCTATCCAGGTCAGATCCTCTGTTTCCATTGCTTCCACAGGCCCACACCACAAGAGAAAAAATTGCAAGCAGGCAAAAAAGAATACAAAATGAAGCCAGACTTCACTTATCATGTCACAGCACATCTCCACACTTTGGAGCCAGACATGGTGCAGGACAGACCGGGTCTAAACATCAATGGCCCTCTCCTCCTTATAAACCCTCAAGCTGCAAATCTGAACATGGATATACACATGAAAGCATTTATATGAATCCCTAAGGCCAAAACAACTGTTGGAAGTTATGTATCTAGTACAATAACTTCTTCATCAGCAGGGCAACACCAGTGAACCTTAATGATGAGTCTGAGCTTCTGTTGCCCTCAGCATCCTTTCAAACTTCAATTTCCATTGATCTAACTCTTAATTTCTCCTTCCTAATAGACACTGTCTCTGTATCTCTGTCTTCTGTTTCGGGGTTAGTTGCAGGCCATGCTCTTTTACCTATTTCACCAACGTTTACCTTGTGCTTTCTAAGGGATACACAATAAGCAAGAAACAAGGGCTTCCTTGCATCCTCTTTCCTCCCACCCCCAATCACTCAGCAAATTATGTGGTAATTGTTTATTGGAAATTACCTCACAGTTTCCTAATTTTGTAGGATGATCTGAAGAACAATTCTGTTACAACACATAAATGCCTTGGAAGTATTCAGCTGGAACCTATAACTACAGATGATTCCTGAGTTGTTGGCAGCTAAAATGTAGCCCACATTTGTACGTGGCAAATTATATGAAAATGATAATCTTTTTGGAGACAGATATCCTAGAACACATGATGCAAAGAGACAATAAAAATGATTGTGTAAGGATGATTTGGAGAAGCATTATTTATATGAAGTGTCTTCACATTCAAAAAAACTCCCCAAATAACACAGCATACTCCCATGCTGACATTTTACAATCAGTTAATACATGACAAGTGTATTTCTTAAATTTTAGAAGTATGCATAAATTTTGCCAGCACAAACACCTCTTGCTGCCATCTTCCTCTTAACTCCCTAACTTTCTGATTACATAGGTAGGTAGGTTTACACAATTTTTCTGTACCTGAAATTGGTGCATATATTTAAAAGACAAGCATTTTTAACAAAAGCAGCACAAGTAGGAAATAGAAGTCTTAATGAAACCTCTCAAGAGTTATGACAAGCAATCATGATGTTGAAATCACTGCAAATAACAACATAGAATGTTTTGACGATCAGCTAAAGATGAACTAAATGCCTCTACAGTTTCTGTCGAATACCATTGCAGTAGCCCAGAAAGCATGAGTGCTGCAACTTTCATTAAATGTAACTTTTACTCTTCCCAGCATCAACCTCTTAAATCTTTGTAATGAGCAGCAGGCATTTTGGTAAAGTCAGAAATAACTATGATTTTGTAAAGTATTGCTGTTTCATGCACATATCCATCACAGTTAAAGACACTATCAACAGTCCTTTTTTCTTCTTACTGCCTCTGATTTATTGGCTGACTTTGTTATTTCCTTTGTGCAGTTTATAGGACATAATTATCTTAAAAGGAAAGGAGAGAACTTCTAATAGACATTTTTCTGCAGACAGTTTCTGCTTTATATTTATTTAGTTCACCAGCCTCTCACATTGAGGAAGATGTACTAGCTTGCAAAGGGAATAAAAATGGTAGAACTGTGATGAAAATAAGCAATAAATAGCGAAAGATATATTACCGAATCATTCATTATTTCAGCCATGTAGTTTCTGTACTATAAAATCAAAACAGAAATTAAGCCATCACTTGCAAAATGCATCAAAGGTCCTTGTGACTGTAGGGACCCAGCATAGGATTTATACTCCTTTTAAAGCAAACAGTCTCTTTGAGAAACAGTGAATCAACCATCCAGCTGCAAAAAAGAGTGCTTTGTTTCATTTTCAGGTTATTTAACCCCATTTTCAAGATGCCTCCATCAATTTCAAAATGAAAATAATTTTGAAATGAGGAGCCCTGACATGTTCGGCTGAAAATGTTTAAACTAGGCTACCACCACGACCAAAAATTAGAATTTTCTTTGCTGTTTATGTCACATGCATAGAAGACACCACGCTGTACAAAGCCCAATCTGTAAACTGACTGAATCTCATTTGCATATTGCATAGGGCCATCTTACAATTCAAGTGCATATTATTTCCCAACACTTAATTAGAAAGGATGTGTGTCTGAACATCAGTAACTACATCTTGATTCTTCTCTTGTTGAGGCAGTTCAGTAACAACATCAAAAGCAGAGTGAAGTGAATGAAAGGATATTTGCCCTTTTTGTTTGTAATTTTTGTTTGGAAGATGAGCACCAGAGAGCAGCAGTTCCCAGGAGTTGAAGAGCTGTCAGCCAGCAGAGCAGCTTCCACTGCACTCAGTATTTGTTGTACGAAACAAAGCCCCAACTTGTGTTTAAAAAGCTGTAATTTGCCTTCTTCTAACAGGCTCTTTTACTTTGAGATTTTGTGTTATTAAAAATGACTGTGATTATTTTAGAGAATAATATTTTTTATCTGTATTAGACCCAGCTCATCACGCCTTTCCCCTATTCCTAGTACGGGGATTTCTATGTCTCTGAATTTTCAAAGTTTGAAAGGGAAAGTGCTAATCCATACATTAGATATGATGCAGGAGAATCCCACAGTGCCTGGTGAGTGTGCCTGGCACTAAGCTTTCAGTATCATTAGAACTTCACAGCTCAGGCTTATGTTATTAATTTTCCTCCCATCAATTACAGCATACTCTTGCTTTCTACCCAAGCCTGCTACCTGCGCAACATTCTGGGTTGAGGGATCACTACCTTTTAATGTGACAGACTTCAGGCTTGGAGAATTATCAGCTATTTTGAGCTGTTATGAAGTGTGAGAGAATCTTGCTCTTTTCCTTCAAGCTTTTTTGTGCAACTGAGCTTCACCAAAACCATCAGGCCACCTCTCTCTTGCCTCAGCACTGCCAGATAACAGATTGCTAAAGTGAACAAAAGCACACAGAGAATTTAAAGATAATATGCTGGGTCAGAGCAAGGGTCTATTTATCCCATCTGGCCATAGCAGCTGCAAGGAGAGTCTATGAGAAAGAGGCTGATTATAATCCTTACATTGTTCTATTTTCCCAGTTTCTAGAAATCAGGGATTAGAGGCTTGCTGAGCAGAGTTGCTGTTTGACACTCAAAGATCTCACTCTGTAGCCACCTGATTTTATTTTAAAACTCTTCATATGCTAAGCCTCCATGACATCCTTTGGCACATCCACTATTTTATGGGTACTATGTGGAAAATTTTTTTTGTTTGGTTTAGGTGTGCTGTTAAAACTTTCTGCTGAATGATCCCAGTTCTTGTATTGGGAAAAGCAGAATCATTTGGTCCTCCTGTTCTCCATATCATTCCAGATTTTTATATGTCTTAGGTGTGTCCTGTTTGGACCTTTTTCCAGTGTTAGCAGTCTTCATATATAAAGCTCCACTTCGCACAGAAGCCTCTGCTACTTTTTGCTACTTTTCTTTCTGAAGTTTTCTAACTTCCACCTCCTTTATGAGACAGAGGCCAAGACACAAGCCAACTCTGTCTCTAAGCTGTGACAGCATTATTAAAAGAATGCTGCTATCTCTTAGTTCCTAATGTTGTTCAAATTTTTGATGATGAAAGGTTGTCAAGCACATGTGTTTGGAGAACCATCCTGAGTTGTCCCTCATCTCCAAAACAAAACCAGCTAAATTTGGATCTGATAATTGCCAAAGAGTTCTTAGGACGGCATTCCCATGTGTGTATTACTTTGCATTTATCAAGGATTAATTTTATCTTCCATTTTATCACCCATTCAGCATGATGCAAACTTTTGAAATTCTTCAGTATACTTTGGTTTCAATTGTTCTGACTGCTTCCAAAAGACCAGCAAATGTTCCCCTCTCAATGTTCTTCAACTTTTCTAGGTGATCTGTGGCTATTCCCAGCCAGATCCCCCTGGGATTCCCCGAGTTACTGCTCCAGGAAGAATAATAACCATTTATTCCTGCCAGCTGTTCCATCTCCTTTGAGCAGTTATTAATGCACAGCAATCTCCCCCTGACGTTAGGTTTCTATAAGATTGTTTAGGGAGGGATATTTTAGAATGGCTTAGGAATCCAAAGGTAATTTTTTTTCTCAAGTTGCCCTTGTCTACAAGGGCAATGATCCTTTCAAAGAAATGTACAGGATTTGTGAGGCACAATTTCTTTATTTATGAACCCTGTCCACTATCTCCAGTAAGCTGTATATATTCATGTCTACTAATTCTGCTCATTATTAAAACTTCCATCAGTCTGCCTCACCAGGAAGTCAAATTTACCATTCTCTGGTTTCCTGGCTCCTCTCCGGAGATTATTTTAAAAATTGAGGCCACATTTGCCACCTTCCATTACTCTGGAACCTGGGCCAATGTAAGCTATAGGTTACACACTACTGTGAAAAGTTCAGCAATTTTATATTTGAATTCCCTTAGATCCCTCGAGTGATTGTTACCTGTTCCTGGCAACGTGTTGCTACTCACTTTATTGATTTGCTCTAAAACCTCTCTACTGACAGTTCAATTTGACATAATCCCTTAGCCTCACCCCTGTAAATAAAGACTTGTTGTGCAAACTTCGTATAAGCCTCTCTGTGCTGAATTTTGACACAAAGAATCCTTTTCCTTTTCCTTTTCTTCTTTTTCTTTTTCTTCTTTTTCTTCTTTTCTCTTTCTCCTTTCTTATTTTTTCTTTTTCTTTCTTTTTCTTCTTTGTCTTCTTTTTTTCTTTTGTCTTTCTCCTTTCTCCTTTCTTCTTTCTTCTTTTTCTTCATAAGCTTCTCTGATTTTGTTAACCACCCTTCTGAAAGTACTGTGACAATGTAATTGACTTTTTGACACTTTTCTCCTTTTAGAGCATTAAACTGTGGTAGTTTAGACACTGCAGAATATCTTTTCTATGATTCTATTTTGAACTGTATCTGGCACAATGCTTTTTTCCCAGGTATATATATAGTATTCATTTAGATCAGTTTGGGGAGCTTTTCTTTTCACTTTTGTTTTCACTTTTCTTGAGAAAACACAGTCATTTATGGTGTCTTCAACTTCTGCCTCTGTGTGGTTCCCTCAATGACATTTCCCCAATGTCAGGGGGGTAAGCAATGACTGAAATTTTCCATTACTATTCTGTTTCTGATCCTGGAGGCTGTGGTCACCACTGTGCTCCACCGATGTTGCCCCAGTATTAACCTATAACCCACAATTTCAATCCAGAGTGATACCCTAGGACTTGTTGATGTGGATGACTTAATCATATTATTTGATTGCCAAGTATATTTTTAACACAGATACAGTTTCTCCACCAACAGACAGCTATGTTTTCTGTTATGATTTTCACCTTCGTGCTACACTAATTTTCTTTCCTTTCTCCTCGTTCGCATTACAATATCCTGTAACAATATCTTCATTTAGACTCAAATATTTCCATTCATCTGACTGGTTTTGACCATTACCTTTTGCCTACAGGCACTGCACATTTTTTCTCTTCTCATTGTATGTTCCATTTGATTTTAGCTTTATTTATTTTTCAGTATTGCTTAATGGTTTTATAGACTTCTTTTGCATATTCTTTTTTCAGAAAAGAGATTTTATCTCCTCCTCTGTGGAAGATGAATCATCCTAGATTGGGTGTGATTGTTGATTTCTCATCTTTCTTTCACTTCTACAGATGTATAACCTTTTCAAGCGAAGTTTACGAAATTTCTTTTCACTTGCAAAACAAAATAAGAATTACATTATGCTGATACTAACGGCATTCTGTTAATAAACTGGTCTGTTAAACTAAAGGTAGAAATAGTCCTTTGTGATGAAGTATCTTTGTTCTTTTCTGATTTATTTGATTGCTGACACTTATCTAGTAAAAATTCAGATGTTCTCCAAGACCATTGTATGACCTTATTTAATAAAATCTGAACTGCATATATAAGGCCACCCAATCAACAGCAATAGCAGAGCTGAACACCATTGGAAATGCATGATGCACCTTTTAGAAATTTTAGGAAAAACCAATGGAAGTGGCCACATCACAGTGGCACAAGCTAGTGTAAATTATACCTGATACTGCTTTTACTTCCCTTTCTTACCTCTTTTGCACCCGAGAGAAGCATGCTACCTAGTGGAACTTTTCTTTTAAAAGATTGCTTTGAGAGCTTCATTGGCTTCAGCAAGCAGTTTTTTTCTTCTGGCCTTGATCCTGTGAACTGATCTGGTTCAGAGTAGGCAGTACTCCATCATGAAGTCCTACTTGGCCCTGGGGTCCTGGGAGAAGGTGGGCTCCTTGCTGGAGGTGTGGTCATGGAGGGGTGCCAGTAAGAGCTCATCTCAGTGCTGTTACTTTTCCCAATGGGAATAATTTTTGACGTTGTCCTGGGTTGTAGTTTAGGAAGTGCACAAAGTATTCTATCACCATCTTCATGAACTGTTGAATCTAATTGTTGGAGCAGTGTTTTCCCAGNCTTATCACAGTTCCTCTGTTCAGAAACAGAAAAAATATATATAATTACTATTTCACTGTTTCATGGTTTACTTTCAATTGCAAAGTATTTTTAATGACAAACAACATTTAAAATATCTCTGTGTGTATACATTTACATACCCACACACACGCATTTGTGGATGTAAAGCATACAGGAACACACATATAATACATGTGCTGGCCCTCACACACAGAAAACCACTAATAATACCTTTGAGAAGGGGAACAGAAAAAGAAATAAACTTTTTCCAGGCGCTTTATACTAAGTCTGAAGAAAAGTCTCCAGATGTCAATTTTCTTACAGCAATTTATTTAATCTGTTCCTGAATTTACCTCATTTTTGGCTAATCTTGTACAAATTGTGTATATCTATATGTACAGATATATGTATTTTTGATAAATGTCTAACTATATGTATGTTCATTTATCTGTGTGTCATTCAACTCCACACTTTTTCACAGGCAATACGCATTTATAATGCAAAGGTAAATCAAACTTTGTGTATATTTAGGGAGCTGAAAGACTGTTGTTTTAAAGACAAAGGTATTTTTCAGGGCAATGCCTTATACTCAAGTGTTGAAGCTTGTGGAGTGGGAGACTAATTGTTGCATGTGTGAGGAAGGAAAAGAAATGCTCCAAAATTGTCCATGAAAGATCTGGCATGGTAGGGATGGGAAAAAGCAGTTTAATAAAACCAGCATAGGACTGAAAAGGGGAAGTATAACTCCCTGAATCTGCGAAATTAAATTCTTAGGTGCTTTGAAGTCAAAGACAGATTCCTGTCTTGCTAAACTTGCATTTGTTTAGCTGTCCTTAGATTCAAGTGCAGAAGTGTGTCACAAGGTTGTGACAAGGCTGAGTATTTTGCATAGGATCCTTGTCAGCAACAGACAGGCAAAAATCTTCCCAAGGTCCTAAGGGTCTTTGAATATAACAACAGGCAATTAGCTAAAAAAAAAAAAAATAAAAAAATCCTTATTAAAAATAATTTGAACAATCATCATGACCTGTGATAACCCCTGGTATTATACTATTAAAAAACTTTAAGTTACATAAAGAACGTTATTTAACCAGAATATTTTTGTTTAAATAGAATCTATGTAAAAGTCAATTTACTCATGAAATAACTATCTGAACTCTAGAAATGGAACTTGTTAAAGCATGAAATTTCTTTTCGGCCATCTGTTGTCTCTTCTGCTGGAAAGATATTTTCTTCCTATCAGATGTGTTCAATCCAATAGCTACTTGAATAATGTAATAGAACTTGAGAAACCACTTGAGATTTGAAAAAAGCCAAGTTTCCTCTTCCAATTTACAAAAATGAGGTGTGAGAGGGTGACATCTATTAGTTCTAAAATGGTGAAAAACATACTGATCAGAAACCATTAGTCTGATTAAATGTCTATGAATAATGCTTTTTTGTCTAAGGTATCATTTGTTATAAATGTGTAGCCTGTTCCAATTAAACTTTTCTTGTTCATTCAGCACAAGAATTGCATTTTTGTGCTATGTATCTAGTGTGTATATAGTATATCATCTCTTGGCTACCAAAAAGAAAATACCAGTTACAGTTATGGGCTACTTTAAGTAACAAAACAACATGCTTTAATAGCTACCAACCAGTGAGAATCAGTCTACGTGTAGGAAAATAAATCTAAAATCCAAATACAAGTAGAAAGTCAAAATCAAAGAGGAGTATTTTATCTATGGCTAAAACTAAGTTATTTCAAATCACCTTGTGCTGTCCTGGCACAAGAGGTTTCTTGTTGGCCAAGAAGTCATCCCCGGGATGGGTTCAGAGAGAAACTGGTGTGCCCTGTAATGAGCTGAGCACTGGAGAGACTGGCTACAAGTGGGGTTTCCCTGCCTATCACGGTGCCCAGCAAAGCACTTTTTCTGTATAATGTCTGCTGGTCCTGAAATAGCCAGAAGATACATGGTCAAGCCAAGAACTGAAGTAAAGATTCTGTAGCCTTCAGTGACCATTAAGTATTAGAAAGTCGGTTTGGGACTTAATTTTAGTACAAATCCAAAGAAACAAATTGTATTTTATGGTGTTATTGGATGATATATTGATTTCAAAATACTGAGTTGGTGAGTTTTATTATAGACAGCTAGCTTGGCCGGATCACAGAGTGACTTGAAAGCAGTTGTCTAACTCTGTCCCCCAGTCCATCTCAAACCCTTTCATTCTGGTCTGCCTATCATTTTTCAGAAGTTTCTTCAGTTGGCACTTGATTAAAACATGCCTTCTGCAAAGCTTTGCACTTCTGATATGAAGACATCAAGATATGAGAACTTCATGATGCCTGTGGTCCACTGTTAAACAACCCCATTGATCAAAATCCAAATTTTATGTCTCATGTGAGTTTGTATGGTTTTGGCTTCCAGCCACTGAATTTGTGCCATTTCCCAGTTAAGCATAAAGCACTTCTGTAGCTAGTATTTCTATTTCCAAAAAGCATTTATATGCTACAATAAGTTATTTACACATGCTTTCCTATGTAATTGTTTCTTGATAATAAGACCTCTGTTATAGCAATCAGGACAGACACTAGTATGCTCTTACCATGGATGGCAATGAAAACCCTATGCTCACATACGTAGATGAGATGCCAGACTGTTGTTTTTGATAAATGAGCAAGTCTCCAGTGTATTAAAGAGCACAACTTTTTATTGTTGCATTCTGTACCGAAATGGAAGTATAAATCAACGAGAGGAGCCCAGGCACTACCAGGGAAGGTACAGCTTCCTGGATGCATGTTGCTACTGCCTCAACCCCAGACTTGCTGCCTTCCCTCTCTTTTCTGAAATCATAGATAAACTTGTTCAAAGTGCATTGCCAGAGTTTATTTATTGTACTTTACTAAACTTCCCCCTTTTAAAGTCCTTAAACAAAGAGGCACTTCATAGCAAACCTCTGCTGGTTTGTCAAACACTTTGACCTTTTGTGGCTCTGCTGTGATTGAAGGGTTATTTTTTGAGTTTGAAAGGTTCCTATGGGATCTCAGTCATTACCCTGCATATCACAGGGAATAACCCTTGTCTCTCCAGTCTGCACGCTGGTTTAGTTTGGAGTGGTTTGGTTGCTCTGTTTCCCAGAGTACAAATCCCTCAACAAAGCCACCTGAACTAGCTCCTTGTGACGTAGCTTTAGTATGAGATGAGTGTAGACCAGAAGTTAGTGCAAAACCTTTACACCCATGGCTTGGACAGCTGCACTCTTTGCTGGATTAAAAACTGGTTGGCTGGCCTGGCCCAGAGAGTGGCAGTGGAGTTGGTGGCCAGTCACGAGTGGTGTTCCCCAGGGCTCAGTGCTGGGCTCAAGTCTGTTTAAGGTCTTTATCCATGATCTGGTTGAGGGGATCGAGGGCACCCTCCTGTCAGTTTGCAAACAACACCAAGTTGGGCAGAATTGTTGATCTGCTGGAGGGCAGGAAGGCTCTGCAGAGGAATTTGGACAGGCTGGATCAATGGGCTGAGGCAAACTGCATAAGGTTCAACAAGGCTGAGTGCCGGGTCCTACACTTGGGTCACTACAACCCTCTGCAGTGCTACAGGCTGGGGGCAGAGTTGCTAGAAAGGTGCTCAGAAGAAAAGCACTTGGAGGTGCTGGTCAACAATAGCTGAACATGGGCCAGCTGTGCCCAGATGGCCAAGAAGGCCAATGGCATCCTGGCCCGTATCAGCAACACTGTGGCCAGCAGGACAGGAAGAGATCAGCCCTGTGTACTCAGCACCAGTGAGGCCACACCTCAAGTTCTGTGTCCAGTTCTGGGCTCCTCACTGCAAGAAGGAAACTGAGGCACTGGAGCATGTCCAGAGAAGGGCAACAGAGCTAGGGTAGGGCCTGCAGCACAAGTCTGATGAGGAGTGGCTGAAAAAGCTGGGATTGTTTAGTCTGGAGAAAAGGAGGTTTAGGGGTGATCTTATCACTCTCTACAGTGACCTGATGGTTTTCTGAGGCTCACTGTAAATGAAACCTCAGCCTGTTGCACACCATTCTACTCTGTTATGCGTCTTTTATTACTGCTTCATTACACAGAAATTGAGCATTAAACTAGCACAAAACCGCTGGGATGGAGTGAGGAATTGGGATCCTTGCATTTTTATGCATATAGTTATGCCACAAGCCAAAGTGTGGGTTTCAGATTCTGAAGCTCTTTGCCTTAGGCTTTATGTATGAGTTGCTGCAACACAGCTGTAGGTTTGATGCTGTCTTACTAGGTGGTATACAGGCAAAACACAGCAAAATAATTTTATTCTGGGAAGAGATTATAGTACAAGTAGACAAAAGCCCCCTGCCAAAATAACCAAGAAGTGTTCCTGACAGCTCCTCTTGCTGTTGAAGGGGGCCCACCTTGTCTCACAGACGGCTGCCACCCCCTGTCCACAGGAAGGGAAAGAGATGAGAAAAAGAAAATATGAAAGCAAGGATGAATGCAACAGTCCTAGGTATGACCACAGCATTACTACTTGGCATCGCACAGCCAGTCGCTGGGAGGACCAGAGATGTGGGTGATGAGGTCATTCCCATGGGAGGGGACTGACATTGCCTCCTACTTTCTCAGAGCCTCCTGGAGGAGCCCAAGCACTGGGAGCTTCTGCTGCCTTCACGTCCTGAGAGCGATTGTTCATCACTGAGCACACATGATTTGCAATTATGCAATACAAAATAGGCAGATGATGTCCTGGGCGGTGGTGCAGGAACGCGCCCCTGAGGCGGCCTCACAGCAATGATGATGGTGGTGAGAAGGGAAGGGCCAAGGGAAGCTGCTGGGTCTGCTGGTGCCCAAGGCCAGCCCTTGATGCAGACACCAAAAGGCAAGCCTCATGGAAAAGCATTGGCAGAAACATTTGGTGGTTTTGTTTCCCTGAGGCAAGGAACGTCTTTCTCAGGATGTCCCGTCAGCTTCCAAGAATGGTGTTACATGTCATCATGATTGCCCTGGGACAGAAGAATATTGTGCTCTAGGTTAATTATAATTGACATTTGAATAAAAAATCTTCCATTCCTCACCCCATTGATCCCTTTGCTATTTGATTCCAGTGTGCACATCTAAAATTCAGCTTTTGAAAGTACTTCATGGCAGAGGTTGTAAATGGTATATTTTCATAAGCCTGCTGCTCTTGAGGCTTATGTTTTGCCATCTTATGACTTGGCTAATGGCCAGAAATGCATCTGCATAAATTTGGGAGTTGAAGGCTTGGTAATATGCTGTGACTTCAATAACAAAAGAGCTGAAAAAAATTCCACTAAAGCGTATCAAGCTCACTTAAACAAAGAGTATTGTTATTCAACCCTTACTCTTGTAACTGGTAAGAGCATGGTAAATAAATCCGCAGCAGTCAACAATCTTCCAGGGTTTCAGCATGGCATTATCCCCTCCCCAGGTTTCCTTGAAACACCTATGTGGATATTTTGACACATGGCATGCAATCTCAGTTCAGCACCGTGCAGATGTGGTGGGGCCTGCTGCAACAATGTGCACTGGGCAGAAGGGAAATTGCCTTCTTCTCCACTTCCAACAGCCCAAGCACCCCACTTTGACAGCCTCTTCAGAACAAGGCAGCTTATTTTTTGTGCACTTTTTAATGACCATCCATTACATAAAAATAAAACATAGGCCACCAAATCATCTTCACAACTAAGACAGGTTTTATGTAGTCAAAGATTTGGCTTTTGATCCCGTTCAGCGGGGCGTTCCCTAAAGAGTATCTCAAAATGAAACTAGGTTATTAAAAGAAACACTGTTCTATTTTTGTAATGAGATTCTAATTTTAGTCCTCACTGCAGGCCCCAGGAATTCTTCTGAGTTTTGGACCAGAGATATGGTGATAATAAGGTTTGAGATTCTCCATGCAATCTGCTTCCTCTGATTCAGAGCCTGTTTACTTGAAGAAGGTAACAATGTGCATACTATGGGTGCAAAGGGCATATGCAAAGAGCAGCTCCTGATCCTTTGGCATTCATCGTGTGTGTGTCTGTAACACATTCCATTGTGCGGTTCGTGTTGATATCTCTGGTAGCAGATTGCCACAAACTGTGAAAGAGCACTTGCAGCAAGGAATAAAGGTGAGGCACACTTGCTCTTGTTTTCTCACTCCCTCACATTCCTGCCTGTGCTCCATCCCACTTTTCTTCTGACGTCAGGGTAACACGGCATTCGTTTAATCTCTCTGGTGTGGGGCATGCAACAATGTCCTCTGTGATGCTATATTAGCAGTCTCCAAGCCTGCCTTTTAAGGCAGGCTTCACTCTGCTCCCTGCATTTTAGCAGCCCTTTGCTGTGGCACCATTCTCGTCATTCCTTCTGATATTTTTGTCTTTGAGTTTCTCCACATCCTGTCATTAAGTGATTTCTTGAAGCCACACTACGCACCCCTGTTATTTTCTTTCCTTCTGAGCGCTTGTCTTTGTCCATCATCTCAGCTAAGATAAGCAGGATAATGATTCGGTATTTACAATTGCTAAAAAAAGTGAAAACCATAGAGGATTTAGGCATACCAGTGCTATGATTTCACTACCAAATCATTGATGGAAGCAGCATAGCCCAAAGGACAAGGGCTGGACAGAAGGGCGGGACATTTACCCTCCAGTGCTGATGAGACTCAGAGCAATTGCTTAACTCGCTCTCCTCTGGTTTCCCCAGCTGTCACATGAAGCTGATGGGGTGCTGCTAGGCTGTGCAGGAAAGAGGCACTATAAGTGGCAGATAATTATTAGAATTGCTTCTTGATTTCAGGCCATGACATTTGGTCTCTCTGGAGACAGAGGTCGGGGAGGGGGTTCATGAGAAGGAAATTCCACATTGCTTGAAGGCATAGATGGCATTTCCACTACTGATGGAGAAGTGTGTAAAATAAATAAATCACACATGAATGGCGTTATATATAATAATTTTCTCCCTTTCTATCCCGCTGGTTTGAATTGTTCTCACGTGTTTACTTTGTGAGGTAGAAATCCCCTCAGATTTGCAAATGCAGCTTTTGGTTGCGAATAACTGGTATTGCTCCACTTCAAAGGATGGCTGAGTTTTGGCTGCATCTTGTCACTAGCTTTAGCCCTGCTGATACTCTTCCCTACAGCTTTGGAAGACATCACGAGACCAGATGGGCTCTGTGCATTTCCAAGGGCCTGAAGGAGACCTTATGTCCCCCTAGGCATCCCCAGTTTGGGGTCCTATCAGTGCCTCTTGGTCTGACAGGGGTGAGCTATCCCTGCTTTTGGGCTCTCCAGGTTTGCACTGTGGATATTCCAGGTGCCTGCTCCCCTGTGGGTGAGTGCCACCATTTTCCTGCCTGTCCCACCTGCTGCACCAGCCTTCCATATCCCCACAAACTTGTAGGCAGACAAAGTCGCACGTGGAAAACCTCACACCAGTGCTTCTGGCATGAAGACAAGATCACATAAAAGCACTAAAAGACTCCAAAAAGAGGTGGTCTGCTGTAATGGGGAAATCAGGGGTCCTTCTATCTGTCAGAGTGCTGGTGCTCAGAAGTGCTGTTGCTTTCATATCACCATGAAGCATGTCACAGCTTATGGGCTGGTCCATCATGCTCCTGCTACAGTACACCATGTGCATTCCCATCCCAACGTCTCTGAGCTGACCCTGTCTGGGCTGGTGTACTGATAGCTAGATTCCCATAAACAGCTCTCCCCTCTCCCTCAGAGGGGCTGTGCCTCACTTCTGCAGCACTGAGTGGCCACGGTCTTTTTTCCAGTCCAGGGTCCACTGACCAGATTGATCTGGGCCAAGTTTGCTACCTACAGTGCTTGTGGTGCTAGGGACCCCGAGGCTTCTCCATGCTTCATGTCGAGGGATAGAAAAGGCTTTTGGGATTTTTTACCTTTCTTGGATACATCCGGCTTACTGCATGGGCACAGTATGATGCTTCTGCTCTGACTGAGCTGCTTTATATTTGGCCAGATTTATCTTTCCCCATCTGGACAAGATTTTCAGGCAGAAGAAAAGAATGTTTCTTAGAAACTCTTGATACAAAGTCAGTATTGGGTGAGAGAATGGGTCATGTGCCTCATGGGTCTCTGAGGAGAAGTGCTAGGAGGAGGTAAATGGATAAACACCATTGGTGAGGGTGAGCAGGAAAAGAGGAAAAGAGCCTTTGCAGAAACCCTGCAGAGCCAAGACCCCAACCATTGGATTGGGAAAGGAGAGCTGGAAGCTTGCATGACTGGGGAGGCTGCATCATTTCAGGAATCCTATGTAAGGGTCCTCCTTGTCCTGTGGTTCTGCAGGTACAGACCCAGTGCATTTCCCTGGGACTAGGGGAGATGACTTCCCTTCAGGAAAGTGTAATTACCTGGCTAACTGGCAATGACATGGAGAGGAATGCATGGAGAGGAACAGGAGATCAGTCATTGCTGAAGACATCCTGCTGCAGGACACGGAAGTCTCTGCCTGCCAATCTGATGCATTCTTGGGCACAAATATAACTGACAGGTACTTCAAGCATATCTGGAGAGATTACATGGATTTTGGGTTACTAGCTAAGGGCATGGAGGCCCAGGTTGTGTCTCCTCAGTCTGACTGGTGAAGAGGAACTGCAGCACTATTGAGTAACCAGGACTCATTGGGACAACTCACACAGCTGGAGTGCTGTGCTGGGTGGATACCAGCCAGGTATACCTGGTGGATCCCACCAGGTCTTCAGCAAAGACAGTCAATGAGACAAGGTGGTGTGGATGTGTGACACAGCAGCTCTGATATAAGGAGTTCTTTGATGGGCCAGACAGTAAGCCAGGGGAAAACTTGTGGTTTGGGACAAGAAATCAGTATTTGCTTCAGTCTGGTGGGTGTTTGTTAATGACCAATTAATTGGTGTGAGAAAGAAGGCAAAGCCTTCCCTGAGAACTTGAAGATATTTCTGAATCACATGCTCTGCCTCTTTTGGGATATTTTAACTTCCCTGATGTAGGCTGGAAGAGCACTAGAGAGGTATGCCAGGCAAGCCAGGAGGTTTCCAGAACATGTCAGGGCCAACTGCTTCACACAGGTACTAGATAAGCCAAACTGGGATCATACACACCCTAGACCTGTATTAACAAAGCATTTACACTGGCTGGGGGAATGATAATCGATGTCAGGGTTGCTCATGGAGACCCTGAAACAGTGGACCTAAAGATACTGAACGAAATGAAGAAGACAAGTAGCAGATTAAAGACCATGGACTTCAGGAAAGCACAGACTTCACTTTCTTCAAATCATTGAAGTCTGTATTATGTAGAAACCAGCTCTGAAGACAAAAAAAGCTTAGGCAAACTGGCAGGTCTTTACTGATGAACTCTACTAAGCACAAAATTGTCCCTAGTGTGCGGAAACAGATATAACAGGAAACTGACTCGACTCATCAGCAAACTCATGACTGAGCTACAATGCAAAGACTGAATGTAGGAAGACACTTCTTCATCAGGACAGTCAAGAAGTGGCTGCCCAGAGAGGCTGTGCAGTCTCCATCCATGGAAGTTTAAAGGTCCCAAGGGGCTGAATTCCTGAGCAAGCTGATTCAGTCTTAGACCAAACGCTTTGAACAGAGGGTTAGACTTGAGGCCTTCTCAGCTCCTTTGCAGCCTGCACAGTTCTGTCATTATACAGAAGAGTTAACTTGGTAAGACTACCTGGTTCTTTATCATCTATGTCATTATGATCATTGAAGCCAAGTGAATTTCCATCATAAGATGCTGAGTAAGTGTGAGTCTAAGACTCTCTTTTTAGCCTTTTTATGTGCACATTCAGGAAGTCAGCAGCTTTGGAAAATCTGGATGTTGCAGATACCAGTAACACTGCCAAAGAATGCTGGAGTGATATAAAAATGCCAATATAGTTCTACTAATTCTCTGTCTTTGTACAGAAGTAGTTACTATACCTACCAACAGGTTAAAGGGATATTTTGGCTTAAAAATACAGTGTCACAGCATCATTGATGTTACAAAGAGAAATGAACAGTTTCTATTACTGCCCTCAGATTCTGTATCAGAAATCCGATCTTATTTTTCCAAGAACAGCCCTTCACGGAGTGGTAAGTATTGTTGGTTTTTCAAGGATTATGGAGTAAAGCTTCATATCAGTCCAATCTCTTTAATGTTTGGAGATCAGCTTATCTTATTGGGCAGGTTGCCAAAAGTGGTTACATCTGCAGAAACTCTACATTTGAACAAGGATTTTATCAAATCACTCATATCTGGAAAAAGGTCAAGAAAAACAGTGACTGGAGAGAATGGAAATCATGCCTCAAAAATGGGATGAAAAGCTGTGGAATTATTCAAATGCTGTGTGAACTTATGTGTACATCTGCTCGGTGACCAAAATTGCCATCTGAATAAGGCATTATCCCTAGTTACACCAGGTTTAGCCAAACAAGCCATTTCACTAGGCAAAATTTGACATTTTCCATCCTTATAGCTGTTCTATCACGTGTGGATACCACAAGAGCACTGTAAATTCATGCCCTAACTTAATGCACACTAGCCTCTCCTTTGCAGACAAGCCCTTAGAAGCAGAGGTACCTCCTCCAGTATGAGTGCAGAAATGCTTATTTAAATGCTGCAAGATCAGGAAGTCATTCGTGGTCACTGCAAACAAAAGGGGGTAAATGCACCACTGGCTATTGGAGTAGATTACTTAATTTAATAATGAAAGCATCCATTACATTTGGATTGTTTAGCCAAGAAATGCAGAAATAAATCCATAGGCATCCACTTCATGTATCAGTGTGTGCTCTCCACAGCCTGTGAGAACACTGTGTGCAGAAGTGCTTTCTCAAGGACTACTGAGGGCTCTTTTTCCACTAATGTGAGAAAAAGGGGGAAAGGATACAAGACTTTTTGTATGCCAGTTGTGCTCCACAGAGCACTTGTGCCCAGTCATAAGTGTCAGGTCTGCAGAACACCTGGGCCAGCTGGTCAGGGTGGAGAGGGTGCCAACACCAGTGGCAGCAGGACCAGCTCTGAACACAGCACCAGGGGAGCACACTTTGAGGATGGCATGAGACCACTGCTCCAGCCTGCTTTTTGCTAATACTCCAGCAGGAACTCTGCACCACCCAGAAGTTCCCCAAGGATTCACGGGCAGCAAGGGCTGTAAAAAAACATGTTACTTGGTTTCAGGCCATGGTCTGCATCTGCATAGCAAGCTGCTGTTTGCACATGGGTAAATTCAGGATCTGTATTCCCTTTGCTCATTTCAATACAGTCTGAGAGTTCACAGAGTGAACATTAAATTCAGATGTAGTTGGGAAAGATTGCCTTTTGAAGTGAAACTTCTCTTTTGTTAATTCCTTCTGGAGTGTATTTCCTGGAGTAAAACAGCTTTTCAATTAGTTTCACTTACATCACAGTTCACAAATTAGAGATGGAACGTGTAGCCAGGTCATCTATTTTATCTGCCAGTATACCATTCCAGAAAGAGAGGATACAGGCTGCTTTTCATTTGCTTGCCCAATTAGAAGGGAGCATTTTTTATACACAAAAAATAATTAATGTGATATTTTTGTGCCACTAGAGTTCCTGTAGACTGTAATAGGTATACAAAATGGGACTGTGCACACACATTTGTGTGCATCAGGAGTAACAACCAACAGGAAGGAGAGAACCAAAATTAAGTGCTTTATATGCATAAGGCATGTCTACACAGATCAGTGCAGACAGATGTGGGCTCCTCTGCAGGGCATGTTAGCTTGGGCACAGAGCTGCAGGAAAATGGCTCAATGACTTCCAGATCAGAACCAACTCCCTTTTGATCAACTCAGATCATGGCAGATGTGTGTACTTGTCTGGGCTCATCCATATAGGCATGTCCAAACTCACCTCCAGACTTTCAAAATATCCCTGGAATGGAAAGGAACTTTTCCAGTTAGAACCTAAAATAAATATTTGCTGGGCTAACAAGCATACTTGATAAAGTGTTTGAAGTGGAGAGAGACAAAAAAGGACAGTAAAAACCAAAATTACATGATGATGAAACTGGTTGTTTAAGCAGGACCCATTTATCAGGAAACCATGGCAGGTCTCCAGCCCAGGGTCAGGTATTTATTTCCAAAAATGAAGAGGAACATGAAACTTAAATAGTAAAATTTGGCAGAGTTCAAGGAAGAAGAGTGCAGAAGGAGGAGAAAAAGCAAAAATTAATTCCCTTTATGGGCCTTACAGACTGAGCTATGCTTTGGGTACCTTGGATGCAATTGACAGTGTTTGTCTCCTTTTCTGCTCTCTGACTTTTTGGGTAAAGAAAGTGTAGAGTGATCATGGATGTTAGCATAATCATTGGTCAAATTTACCTTAAGCCACCTAATCAGAGCCACTGTCTGAAGTCAGTGAAGAGGCCAAGTCACTCCCAGAAGCTGCATTTAGGGTGGTGAGAAAGGAAATTTAGCATAAATGAGACAAATTACACCCTATGGTTGGTGTCTCTGTCCTTTCGATCTAAATCACGTGAAGTCAGAGATGAATCTCATCTTAAAGGGAGCAACAGAAGGAAGAACAGTAAACAGTTCGCAGAGGATTCTGCACATACCAGATCCCTCTTCATCTCTAGTGTAAGCCTAGGAGTAACTCAGTCATCAGGGAGGGTCAATGTAGCTGCAAATTTTGTAGATAATGAAAGGCCTCAAGTGAATGTCCTTGATTAAGGCAGAATTGAGATGTAGCACTGTTGGAAGAGGCAAACTCACTTTCTGCTATCTCCCCATCCCACATCCTACATTCCTTGTCTAAATAAGTATCTCAGTCTATTGAGATACTTAGAAGTCACCCTTTCTTTTTATGGTGCTGCTACAGCTCTGAGGTTTAATAAAAATTTGCAACTTGTATCATGTGTTTCCTCTGCTTATACAGCTATTGCCAGGTCAAATTACTAAAAACACCCCCCCACTTCACTTGCTACATTTAAGAGTCTTAATTTAGGCTTTTTCCACTATCCAGTTTAATAAAGGTTAAAGGTCAGATTAGCCTCCAGGTTTCCTTTAGCAAACACAATCTGTCTTTGATGTAATCAGAGACACACTGGTATATGCAGTACTGCATATTCAAAAATTTCTTGGTAAAAAAAGTTAATTCTTGCTGGTTCTCTGTTTCTCACCACTTACCAGACCAAATCTGCCCGAAAGAGTGGCAGCATCCTTGACCATCCCCACAGAGACTGTGAGCAAGGGCTGGACCCAAGTGTCTGATACCTGCAACACAGGAGGATCAAGGCACACTACAGGTGTGTTTGCCTCCCTACTGCTCTTGCTGCTCTGACAAATGAACTCCTTATGTTAGAGAAAATGAACAATAATAAGTGTTCTTAAAATAAAGGCTTTAAAAATGTGGTAGAGGGGCCATACTTTCCCCTTCAGCCCACAGGTGAGATTAAAAAATGTCAGTGCTGTAATGCTGTTTCAGGTAAGAAAATGCCAGCAAGGCTGCCTTGGTAAACAGACTAGCCTGGAAAGGAAGAAAATTTGCTGTGTACCATAAAGATGGAAAGCATTCAAATATCTGGCTGAAAATGCCAATAAAGCATAGCAAACACAAGAAAGGGTAACCACATGTGCTGCTGCAGCAGCAGCTAATTAAGGCTGCTCGGCTGTAAAGACCTGAAGGCATCACTGTGCTATGGGATTGAGCAGCCCAGGCCTGTGTTATGACTTGTGTGTGTGATTGGTAAAGACTGGCCATGGCTAATCCCAGTCCTTATCCTCTGCTCTAAATGAGGTCACTCATGGCACTCTTTGGGAATGAAGTAAACATTCAACAGTGAAACACCACAGTGGCTCTCTGCCCTTCCTCCCAGAATAACCTCTGTGAAAAGTCAAGAAAAGGGTAACATCGTGGCATCAGGCATTTTAAATGGGGACATGCTGTGACTGGGAGATGGCTATCATCTGAAAATCTGTGATTATTACCATAACTAATGTTAATGTATTCCACTCGGGCAGGACTGGCCATGTCAGAGATTATTGCAGTTTTAAAAAAATAAAACAAGAAATCTGAGGCAGTTGTGTTTCTCCAGTAATTTTTTTTTTTTTTAATGAGTGTTTCATTTATAAAGTCCAGATTTTAGTATCCTGCACAGCCACAAGATGACTAGGCCTACCTCAAACTGATCAAAATGGAATTTTTCCATTGGGTTCAGTTGACTATCCAAACATCTGTTTTGTGGTTCGTTCAACCTTATACGTCAATATGATGTTAATCTCCTTTATACAGAAAAGTTGAAGCAATGCCAGTGATTTAACTTCCTAGGAAGATGGAAGATCCTTTCTCAAGCTGTAAATCCTTCTGGCCTATGCCCAGACTGAAAAATCTAAATCACCAGAGTGGAAACATGGCAAACATGATTTTCTGTCTAAACAAGGGCAGCCTTAACTTTGGAAATTAATAGAGATTTTAATTAAAAACACCTTCAGTGACAATGAAAACAAATTTCCCAGAAAATTACTTTGAAAATTAATCAGCGTCTTCTTTACATATTTTTTCCAGTAGTTTTCTGGGAGATTTGTCTTCATTGCCATTGTAGGTGTTTCTAGGCCATTAAAAATTCTCTTTTTCATGAACAGGGTCAGCAAAAGCAATTTTAATGCATTGTAAGTTTTCTTTTTCTATGGCATTTTCTAAATAATCCCATTCCTTCCTTTCCCTGAAACCAAATTTTTACTCTTTGCAGTGGTGGACCTAGTGAGGGGGTAAGAGCAAGGAGCTTTATAGGCACCATCCCTGCCCCCATAGCCATCATTGTCCCACTTAGGAAGAAACCACTTGCATTTAGATCTAGTCCTACAGATATGAGTCATTACAGCAAAATTCCCAATAAATTACCAAATTTAACTCTCCATCCCCACAGCTTCTTCATTCCCTGCAGTTTTCTCCAATGAACAATCCGGGAAAATCCCAGCTTCCTTTGACAGGGACTTCTTCACCTCTTGAAGTCTGAGGACTGTCACAAGCAAGCTTTGTCATTGATGATACAGTGCAATGCCAAAGCAGAGTTGGGCAGTTCAGGAGAACAGTTCCCATATGGAACTGAGGCAAAGGGAAATCTGGAGGGACTCTGAAAATGTAGCAAGACTTTTGCAGAGTTTTGGTGGGGAAATGGAGTATATGACGCAAACAGAAATTAAGAAAGTATGGCAGCATCTGCAGAGTGGAGGTGCAGGAGAGGAACAGATAAAAGGAGCAGATGGAGAGCTCTGGAGAAGGAGAGACAGGAGTGGTAGGGTGAGGTAGGAGTGCAGGGAAGATGTGGATGCGGAGGAACAGAATGTGGAGAGCATATGATGCCATAAAAAAGCAGTTTCAGCAGAAAGGCTCTTGAATCTGGAAGGGCAAACAAAAGTAGATGCATGACACAGGAAGTGCAATTGTAAGTAAGAAGGTTTGGAAACTGCTGCCAAAACATTATTGAAGTTTAGGAACAGGAGAGCAACTCCTGCTCTGTTTCAGTCTGAAAATTTTGTCATGTCCTCCATAAATTCTCTCAGCAAATGCTTCAGGGGAAGGCGTAAGATCTGTAAATGGGTGCAGTGACAAATGCAGCTGTGCTCAGGTTGGGAGGAACAGCCCATTGCATTTCCCCACATGTGAGAGTTGATTTAGGGAGCTCAGAAAGGTTCCTTAGCTCCTGCATAAGAAATGCTTACCTTGGGAGGCTAAGCCACTTCAGCACCACATGAGTCACCCTGGCACTGTATTCTTAGAGACTGACAAGAGTTTTGGAGAATAAGATATATGTGCTCAATTCGACACTGTTTTCAGTACACATACTCTCTGGAAATGTACTCTATCCACATCCATGCCCCATATGGTTGTTTGAACCTTATATCTCAACTTAAAAGAGTTTCCATGGCAATGAAAGGTCTCATAATAAGTCCATGGAAGAAAAGGTTTCCTTTTATACATCTCAAATTTCTTGCTTTTTACGAGTCAGTGACCTATTATTAGAAGGGAGAAAGAACTACTCATATCTTCTACCTAATGTAAATAATCCAGATCTTAGTTGTGCTTTCACAGACATCAAGTTGCAGAGTAAATAGAAAAGGAGAAGATTTACAGAGGCATGAGCACAGCAGGATTTTGCAATAGCAGGAAGATCAGATGAATGCAACTTCTTAGCAACTACTAGAACCACCCAAAACACAAAAGGTGCTATTAATGAGATTAACTCCCACACAGAAATCTGCTAGAAGAGAAAATAGCAGGATAGAGACAGTCCTCAAGATTTTGGGCTGTTCCACAAATAGCATTGCATTGTTAATTCAGAGAATGAAGACAGCAACTAGAAGAGAGGATCTTCTTCATTTGCTTCTACATAAGAACATGGAAGGGAAGATGACCTGTACAAGTGTGACCATGATATGACATATCATATAACTCTTAGAAAAAATGGGATGAGAAAAGACCAAAATAAAGAGAATGGCTTTAAGAAAGCAGTCTTTAAATTACTCAGAGGTCTAGCAGGCAAGATCAACACAGGAAATAAATGAAAGAGAGGAAGGATTGAGGGAAGGTGGAGAGTCGCTGAATGTTACAGTAAAAGTCTGATCTATCCTAGTGAGGGGACATCTAGAATTGAGTGTCAGAGGAGAATGTGGATAAATCACAAGGTTAAAAAAAGGTCAGCATATTTCCCATCATTATAAGGGAACAGGGGAATTACAAGGCAATTAACTTTTCTTCAGTTCATAGAAAAATGCTGGAGCAAGAAATCAGAGAATTTGGGGCACCTGGAAGATAAAAAACAGATGAATGGCACCTAACAAGGATCTGTCATGTCAAGCTAATATAATTTACTTTATGTGTCAGGGCAACAGGTCTTGTGACTTAGCAGGAGATAGTTAATGGCACATAACTTTATTTTATTTAGGTTTTCAACATGCCTTGCATGACATTCCCACAAACAAGCCTGAAAAAAAAGCAGTAGATAAATGTTAGGAAGAACCGTTGCTGGTTAAAATCATGTAATCAGAAATTTGTGCTCAACACTTCAGTCTCAAATTCACAAAAAGTATCTGCTGAAGTTCAGCAATGTCTGTACTGCATCCAGCACTATTCCAGATTTTCAACGCTTCCATGGAGAGCAGGCATATGCTTTTTAATTATATGAATGACTAAACAGGGAGAAACTGCAGTGATGACAGAAGACAAGATGGGAAGGTAGAATGATCTTGACAAATTGAAGAAATTATTTGGAAAAAATAGGGTGCAACTGGAAAAGGCTAAGTTAAACATTTTAATAATTAAATAGTTAGAGCAAATTCCAGAAACATAGGAAGAGAATGCCCCATTAATGCAGGGTAATGCAGCTCGGGGGTATAATAGTCTGCAAATTCACTACTAGTGAAGAATTCAGACACAAAATAAGCAACAGCTGTGTTATGATGGATACAAATGACCAGTTCATGAAATATGATGTAATTATTTTGCTATATGTAGTGTTGGTTAGGTTGTGTTCCACTTAGGTCACAGTGACTCAAGAAGGATTTTTCCTCTAGGGATTGGCTGGGAGAAGGGTTGGAGGAATTTGGGATATAGTTTAGAGGAGGCTCCTGGGAAAGATGATGAGTCCTTAAATATCTGAAAATGACACACTCAAGTTACTAAACATAAAAATAATTCTTTAAATATACAAAGCTAAGTTGTAGGAAAGGAATAAAATTCTTAATGTCTGCAAAGTATTGGATGAAAAGTAATGTCAGACATCACAGCAAGAAGAAGAGGTTACTGCTTACCAGGAAAATTTCTGCAAAGCAAGAACAGTCCAGCGCTGCAGCCGACTGGAAAAGAGGAACAAAAGTCTCCACTATCAGGGCTTTTAAAAATGGATCAGGTAGGCAATTGCCAAGAATCTACTGTATTTAACTAATCTCTGCCTACTCCTTCTTTGAATCACCCATAATTTTGCTATCTTACAACTCACACTGATTCCCAAATTATTCATAAACACTGTGAGTAATACAGGCACCAGTTCAGGATCTTCTGCATTTCACCATATATTTGTAATAAAAATAAGCCTGTAGTCCTACTCACTGTTTTCTGCCTCCCGCAGAATGTCTGGCTCATCATAGTACTCTGACTTCTACTTTCTCACTATTTATCTGCAGGGGTGATACCTGACTAGATCCATGTAGAAATTCAAACAACTTTGCCTTCAGATGTTACCTTGCTCTACTTTCAATGATAGTTTCAACCAGTTCTGAGACATAAATGCAGCAATTACTGATCATTGCCATACCTTAACCTGCATGTGTGTAAATACTGTATAAGCTTTCCATTTGAAGTCCTCAGGCACACAGTAAGTTTACTTTCTTTCAGACCATCAGCCTGCTTGAGGAGTGGAGTGCCTTCCCATTTGGATAGCAATCTCAAAGCAGAAACTCCCACCTTTTTCAGTTTGCTCCAATGCCTCAGTTGTGATATTTCCCCAACAGCTTCATCTCGTCTTTGGGAACAGGTCCAAAATTAACACAAGTGAAGACTTACACTGAAATATAACTTGCCTTGTGCTCCTTCAGTTGCTTCCTTTGGACCCTGGTGCTCCCCCAGTCCTGTGGATTCTTTCCTATGACTATCACATTTGACAGACTTAAGAAAACTTCTTTTTATCTGTAGTGGGGTTTTTTTAGTTATAGTCCTTTGAAGCCTTTGTTGATCCTTCTGATTTCCTGGTAATTTATCACCTACCATAATTTATAATCCTGTTTATTGCCCTCAGTAGGGTCAGATTTCTAAATGCTGAAGGACTGGCTCAAATTACCTCTTAAATCTTGGGACTTGGCATTCCTGTGCTATGCCTGGTTCCCCCTTACTCAATCCCATGCATGTCTTCTGACTATTTTAAGTAGTATAACTGTTTTGAGTAGGTGACTTTCTAGAGATTTTATTTTAATTTTAAAGCCTTTTAAACTAAACTGTTCATCATGTTTTAATGTTTACTAGAACACTGTCATTTTCCAGTGTTCTATTTTTTCCTCTGTCCAATTGTACAGTTGTTCCAAATTATTCAATGCTCAGCTACTGTTGTTTTCTTTGAATTAACTGCTGTGTGTTAATTAAGACAGAATGGAGATTAGCTTTCCCTCTGATGTGCAAGCTCTTGGCTTAGTTACTCTGAGATCCAACACTTGCATCCAAGAAACTGTCTTTCTGGGGCTGGTGTAAGATGTCCAACCTGTGAGTAGGCTGCTGAACTCCCCTGCCACTGCCTCTCTCCTGCTGCTGGGCTCTTTTTCTCTGCACTTGCTTTCCTTCCTTTTCATCTGCAGATGTGTATTTTTGCTGTGAGCTTGCCATCAATCTGGCAATGTCACTTTCCTTGGCATTCATAAGCGTCGTCTTTCTCTCCAAAGGCTGTGCATATCTGGGTTTTACCCAGGCTGGCACTTTGTCAGCAACAGTATTGAGTTGTGTCTGCATCACCCATAACCACTAATTCCCCTCCTGGCTAAGGGGGCCCATAGACCTTGGGCAGCAGGGGTACTCCGACCATGGTATGCTGCTGGGCAGTATGAAACCCCTGCTTTCCCTGTAAGCTCCAGAAAAGCTTTCACTTCCCAGCTCAGCCTTGCAGAGGTGAGGAGACCCTGCGCTCCAGGAGGACCTTTACGGCAGTGTCCTGCTCTGGCACAGGCGTGAGGAGGGACAACAGCTCAACTCAGTGTTTAACTTGGAAAACAAGGAGTCCTTCAGAGAAACAATTCACTGTGTCAGTGGTGCTGGGTCTGGCAGGGCTGCTGTGCCTCTATTTCCGTCCCAAGCAGATGATGTGTCTCATTAAGAGGAGAATACAGGCAATTGTTAATACATCTCTTTTGAAGAGTTCTCATTTGGAGAGTTAATCTCATTAAACCCATCTGCAGCAGCCTGGGCAGTCACAAATGGCTGCTCAAGAGGCTGCCATAATGAGGCAAAACCTTCTCCCTGCTCAGCCTCCCCCAGTGTGGCCACACCACTGCACAATGTCTGTCCTGCACTGCCAGGGACACACGTCCATCTGTCTGTGGCAGGAACACATCGCACACCGCTCGGCACTAAGGAGGATGCCCTGGGAGCATGGACACCCATGTCAGGTTATGGGTTACACAGCTGTTTGAATTGTTGGGAGCCTTTCCCTCGGTGGTTCTTTCATATGGTTTATACGGTGTGAAGAGAGCTTTACTCTTGAAGGGACTTAAAGACCTTGGCCCGGTTTGTCTGTGGTCTTTAAAGATCCCATGACGCTTCTGGAAAGAGCTGGAGAATTAATCTCTTTCTGCTGCTTAAATTTCAACAGGGAGAATTATGTTTTGCTTTTCAATCTTTTCTCTTTCTGTGTTCTGCTTTCTAGATTCAAGTATTATTAATATCTTTTATAGCATTTTAAATGTGCACTGTGTGTGGCAATGTGAATGGAAATCTGAAGGGTTAAAGGCAAAGGAAAATCCAGTTGTGAACAGCTTCTGTGCTGGGTGAAGATTGTGATAACAGGCAAGAGGCAGTGCTGGCAGATAACATACGGGCATTGTGAATATTGAATAAAAAAGTCACAGTGCTGTTAAGTACATAAACCATTTTTTAATTCTGATATGATTTTCAAAATACTTTTTAATTGGAAAAAATTGGTATTTTCTTTAAAAGCATATTTCTTTGACATTATGATGGAATTCAGAGGATAACAGACCTCACATCTGATGTAAATATAGAATACCATGACTCCATGTCATAAACTAACATGATTTATGTCAGTGTAAATGAAAGCAGAATCTGTCCTGCAGCAACACCCATGTGACAGAGTGTGGTCTGCTATCTCACACTCAGGTTCTTTCTCAACATTAGAAACAATCAAATGCTAAATATGTGGAAATCATCTGGCTTTGTGTAACAGGTACATAATATCCATTAAGGAAGAGGCGATGAAATGAGAGGAAATTAAATGGAAAGACTTTTTCAGAAGTAGAGGAAGGAAAATGGGCAATGAGAAACAAATAACTTCAAAACCAAAATTTTAAAGTCCTCAATTAATTTCTAAAAGCAGTCATAGGACATGCCTGAAGGTTTTCTACAGTAATTAACAACTGTAATTAAGTTACTGAGAACAGAAAGTGCATCAACACCACAGATTGTGTCTGCCTCTAAAATGGTCTTTCTACCAGAACTGGTGGGGCCTTCCAGACTATACTGTAGCTGCTGTCTATGCCAGTCCTAAGAGCTACATTGTGCCCCAAACATCATGTTCCAGAGCATGTTCTCTTGCAGGCAAGTCAGCCAGTGAGCCACCAGCTGCCCACCACCCACCTCTCCCGCCCCACAGCTCCCCAGCATGGGCTGCACCCCTGCCCAGACTCTGCTCAGCCCCGTGGGCCCTCCTCACTGCCTCCTGCATGGCTGAGTTTGGGGAGCATTTTGTAGCACCTCCCTTTGCTACAGAAGACAGAGGATTATTGGAGCCTGCATTTGGGCACAAGACTCTTTGCCAAGGTGTGTTGGGGAGCCAACTGCACCGAGCATGGCCACCAGCATAAAGTGAGCTTCTCAAAGCACCAGCAAAGAGCCTAAAACTCAAGTGTCATGTTCCATCTTCTTCAGGAGAGACTGTAGCAGGAGCAGGGAGGTGAAATGCCAAAAATGTTACTGCTTCATGTCTAATAAGCAATAAATGAATTTTATTATTTCTGTTAAGTCATAACCCCTCTGCTAGGTTTCAGAGCTGCTGCAACCTGAGATAGCAAATATATTAGATAATACTGTGTCAAGGGGAAATGTATGGCTTCCTGAGGTTCTCACTGCCAAATCACACCCCATCACTATTGTTCAAAAATTGCCTGAGTGTTAGAACTGTAACAGATGACACTGGGAAGTTATGTTAAAGCACTGTAGCCAAATATCATCAAGTAATCGCACAGTGGGGCCATTCTGATTTAATAGAAGCTGGAATTAAGTTTGGAGTTATGTATCCTGTTTTCTCTTTGATTTTACACAAGCCATGACATATCACAATCGTTTCTTCTCTTCCAGGCTGCATGGAGGAAGTCTTCAATCTAGTGGGTTAAAAATCTAATGTGAAGCCATTACAGGAAAACCAGAAGCTTTTAAGGGAAGAAAAGCTTCTTCACAAATACTTGGGTGTGGGTTTGAGAAAAAAGGATGTTATTTATTAATAATTTAAACACACAAGACAAATAATTATTCAAATTATTCAAATTCTTGGTCCAACAGACCAGGGATAACACACATGGTTTGCTCAGGCTGACATGGGTCCAGGGAAGGGAGCTGTACATGCAGCCTCAAGACTATATTTTCCTTCAGGAACCAGGCAAAATCTAAAGCAATGAATACAGATACACTTGTTCCCAATTTTTGCTTTGCAAGTCCAGTTTCCTGATGTGCATGTCTGATGTGATGAGAGGTCCACAATTGCTGGCATCTAATGGAGAGGAAGAGGGCTTGTGGCAGTCTTACTTGTCTAATAGATGGCATTTCCACTCAGAGGAAAAGGGAGAAAATATAATTTCCCAAGGACTCAAAAAGAAATAAAGGACTATTTTAGTGTTTAGGAAACTTCTTTGGTTCACTGGAAAGATTTCACAACTATAAACCTGGCACCTTCTTTGCATCTGGCAAAGCTCATAAGCCTTTCCTCTGGACACATGGGCATAAACCCATCTTACCAGGGCAACAGGGCTGCTCTGGGGCCCCTGCTAGCAGCCCCAGAGCCTGTGAGGGTGCCAATCATCAAATCATCCTAGAATTTAATGTTCCAGTACCAATGGACATACCCTGTGACAGTGGCTGTGTAAGAGTGTCTGGGCTAAAATCAGTACTGAAATTTCCTGTGAGATATGCCATTCACTCCCTTCTCCCTAGAAGCCATCAGAATTTAAAGCCATCAGATTGTTTCATTTTACAGGGACCCCTCTGCTACATGGCTTGGGCTGCTGCCTCCTCTCCAACCCATAGGACAAGGGTGATTTTTTGGAAAGTGTGGTAATATCAACTCCTGTACTTCTCCAAACAGATTCTGTGCAGGTAAAACACTGCACTTCAGAGAAGACAGCGCCTTGCTGCTCTTCCTCACATAGCAACCCCAATTTAAGGCTGCAGCTGGACTGGGAGGTAGTTAAACGCTTCTCATCATACTGTGCGAGATGGGGATAGACTGTAAAGATGACCCACACATGGCTCTGAATGATTGCACAACATGTTTATAGCATCAAACCCATCTTAGAGCTGCTGGTGTGCAGACCTGCTGAGGAGGGTAGTGAGAGCTGCTCACTGGAAACACACATGCAACCATGAGAAGTGCACAGCTTCACTGACTAATGGGCAGAGATTATAAGTCATGATGTGTATTGTACTGGAAGGAGCTTTAGCTACAGAGAAATGGGTGGTGGTTGCCTGAGCATCCCTGTGGATTCTGATGGGTTTGGAGCTGTTGGAGTCCAAAGAGGGGAGGGAATGAGGCTTCATGGAAGGGATGGGGATGCTCCTGCTGCCCACCACAGTCAGTTGCCTGGCTGGAGACTGTGCAGGACAAAGGCAGGATGACGCTCAAGGCTCGGAAAAAGCTCATATTGGAAAACCACCCCTTGTCTTTGATGGGAAAGAGGTAGCAGGACTGTTTTGGGGCCAGAGGCAGCCTGCTACTTCATGTTACTGCCTGCTTTGCCTCACTAGCACTAGCTTTAAATAGAGGAGCTTGTCTGATGAAAGCATCCATTTTTACAGACTTACTAAAAGAAAAAATGCTTATTGTGATTTTGCATAACTGATGGTGTTATCTGAGAAGATAATTGTTGGGTGTGATAGCAAACATCCCTGTTCTCCGCACAGCCAGCACGTTTTGGGAATGAATAGGGAATTCTTTCTTGAGCAGTTATCCCTGATGGGTTTCAGCTTCTCCCTTGAGACAGGACTCACGACACCATCTTGGAACTTCTGTATCTCTCAAATGCAGCCCACCTCTCAAGACTCTCACAAAGGTCAGCAAGCCCACAAAGAAGCAGTTGTAATCCTCGCTCTCTTGTGAATTTTTTTCAACTAATAGGGATTATTTAATTAATTGTAATGAAGACCACTATCTTCGTTAGAAGAAGAAAACCTGGAGACTACCCTAGGTGTTAGCTACAAGACAGTAAACATGGGCTTTTTTCCAAACATTCAGGTGGCCCTTTGAGCCCCCTTGCAGCCCTTGCTACCTCCATAGGCACAACCAGGGAGTGACACTTTGCTACTACCATGCCCATTCCAAAACCAGCCCTGCCTAGGTGAAAGCCATGTCAAGACAGAAGGGAAATAAAAGGCAGTGGCGGAACAAGAGAAAAGGCCTATGCACTAGCAGGCAGTATGTGTCAGGTTCCACACCTGCTTCAGACCAGGTCTGTCAGATAAGCAGGAGACCCCCACTCCTCTGCCAGTGTGCCATGAGTGTAAGAAGCTGCGTAAGCACTGTGCTGACCCCAACATATCAAGCTGGTGGGAGCACAGTGACAGGCCATTATAGCAGTGGTAGAATGGGCTTGGGACTGCAGAATATGGTGCACGATCTATGTTGGGCTTTGGGGCAAGGACTCTCTTGCATGTTTGTTCCCGACTGCAAAGACATGCTTGGTGGAGGCTGGGATGCACTCTGTGGGATGAACTTCACTTTTCTAAGGATTAATTTTCTCTTGCCATTGTGTCCTGGTGGTTTTCAGAGAATTACTGTGGATTTGTCTTTGTTGCCTGCTGCTTGGGCAGGTGCAGCCAGCTTGCCAGACTGGCTCACCTGATTGCTATTTTTTCCACAAGCTACCTTTCTTCGTTGTATCTCTGTAAAAGCTGAACAGGAGCATGAACTTTCGGCTTCGTGCTTTATAAGGTTATCAAAACTGCTGTGTGCCCTTCCTGGTGAAAAAGAGCATAAGACTCCTTGCCAAGTGCACGGAGGAACAAGCAATGTGTGCTATAAAAAGCCTTTGCGCATGGCAGCTTGATATCTTCACCAGCATGTATAAATGCTGTTCTAAATTTTTATCTCTACAGGCTCCTGCAAAGGTGATGCAGGACCCTTGGAATTGTAAAGACCTCTGGACAAGTCCTTTGACTCTGTGAAGTTGCTGCAGCCTTCATGTTACCTGGGTAAGCACCAGGAATCCAGTGTGATCCCCTGCATGACTGTGTGGTTGTGTGGGGTTCATCCATATGTAGGACTGTGGGGAGAGAAGGTGCACTCCATGCTTGACAGGAGGACAGGCTGTGAGCAAGTGAGATACAAAGACTCATCTGAAAGAGAGTTTGTGAAAACTTCCCACTTTCTCTGAGCGTATGTTATGTTTACTAAGGGAGTAGTTATTGCCTTGTCTTTGTGTGTTGTCTCTGTCAATCTTGTTTTAATTTCTCTTTATCCATAACATAGCGAAGAAAGACTTCACTGTGCTGTGCTTACTGTTTTAGGTACCTGCTTCAGTGAGTGAAGACACAGATTCTGCAATTCTGGGATAAGTAAGCAGCTACTCAATCAGTGTGAGCAGTGGAAGAGAGAGACACAAGAAACTTGTTGGTAGGGGCTTGGGCTTAAGAAAACGGGAGGAACAGGTGTTGTGGCTGTCAGTAGATTGAAATGGGAAGATGCCATCTTCTTTGGGCCACAAAACATGAAAATCTCAAGGAATGGGAAACTCAAAAAACCCATATATTTTTCAGATAAGATGTCTTGTGATTTTCTGTGGCCATTTGTGGTAATGTGTGTGCATATGCACACCACCCTCAATAATAAAACTCAAAAAATCGCTCAGGTAACGTGTTTTTCCAAAACCAGGCAGCAAGAACTTCAGGAGGCTCAGGACTGCCTCCATCAGCCATTTCAGCACAGCATCTTCAGCATCAAGCAGGAGATGACAGAGGCAGGCAGAAGTGCTCGAGCTCCAGTAATGCGCCTGGACGGGCCCCAGGCTGGATGTCCTTCCCCTGCCACGCACCTCCAGCACTTGTGTAAAGGGTGAGTGGGTGGCCAGCATGTGACTTCACAACACAGCATCTGTTCGCATCTTTATGCTGCTCCAAAATTCCACAGGCTATAAAGCACACAGAAAGCTTGAAGCCATCTCCCAAGGTTTTATCCCTGAAGCCTCCTGGGAAATCAAGCTCTCATTCCAGACTCAGACCTAGTCACATGTGAGATGACAAACATTGAAATAAATGAATCTCAAATCTGAATCTCATCTTTTTCTTGTTGACAGCATTCAAATCTCTTTAGTTTTAGGCCAAGTTTTTATAATTGTTTTATTGTGGGTTTTTTTAAAATCCTTTTTGTTATAAATACATCTCTGCAATTCTTTTTGAGAGATTTCAAACAGAAATTTCTTATGTGAGTGTGGCAGAAGACAACTGATTTTCAAAATTACCCTTCAAGCCAACCACAGAAAAAAAGCAGAAAGAGAAGACAAAACCGAGTCCTTGTCATATAAACAAGCATGAAGTTGCCATTTATGCTGCAGTTCATGGTTTTTACGTGAACCCAGTATGTTCCATCGGCACTGTTGATCCAAGTGTTATTTGATTAGGAAGCTTGAATAAGTGGCTACTCCTTAAAAAGTAATCTATCAGACTAAACTTAGGGATTTTAATTAAGGCACTTCCTTATGAAGAACATTAAAGGGCACTGGGAACATGAGCTGTTTAGTGGATTAGCTTCTGAGAAGAGCCAGATCTCTCAAGCATCGTCAGTTGGAGGTCCTGCCAGGCAGGCAGGAGAGTTTTAGAGGAGTCCTGGCCACATATGCTGCTGTTCCTGCTGTCTCACATGCAGCACAGGCAAGTCTGGTCCTGAGAGAAGCCCTGCAGCAGCTCGCACCATCAATGCAGACATAATCATGATGGCCCAGAAAGGAGCAGCAGTGCAGAGAGAGGAGTCCTCTTTAACAGGAGGGAGAAAAACTGACATGCACAAATAGGGCCTCTTTCAGTCATATGGACCTAGGACTTAATGAATGTCACAGTCTGCAAGAAGAAAGGTAAAAATAATCATGTCTATAGTCTACAGAACAGTGTACAGGTGATTTGTCGTCAATGGTAGCTAGGCAGGGGTGTCTGGAAAATAGCAAACTGTGCTAACAGGAGATGAATAGATAAGCCTCTGAATCATCATCAGGGCCAATGGGCAGTTGCTACTTGGTGGGGAGAAGATGAGGAGTGGAAGATTAGTGTAAAGGATGTCAGAGGTACCTGCTGTTCCAGGTGCAGCAAAACAGAGGACATGCCACTTCCTTTGGGATTTGCATTCTCTGTCTTTTCCTTCCTCCATCTTTGTTCCTTTACATCACAGCAAATCCAGCACCTGTCTTCAAGTGCCAGTGACTACACCCTGCTACAAGACTTCCAATTTCTCTGACAGCTCCTAGCTATCTCGCTCCTTTCACACCCTTACCCTCTCCTGTACCTACTGCTTTCAGTGTCCCTCCACTGACCTGGACAGAAGGCAGAAGATTCTATGCTGTTTAGAGCTATTTAAAGTAATTTAAATAAAATTATTCCTCCACAGCAATAATAGAAGCTTTCCTCTCATAAAGGCAACTAATTTGGGCCTCCTTCCTCTCCACAGCTGCCTGTTACCCCAAGACTTGTAGGATCTTTGAGATTTCTACCTCACTGTCAAATTCGGTGGAATTCAATGAACCTGAACAAATTTATGAAGAAGGGGACACACACATAGGGATTCCACAATTCCATAAATGAAATTACCCTACGGAATCCATCTACAAAAGAGCTTACTGCTAGTCATAAAATGAAGAAACTGGTTTCATTTGCAAAGAATTTGCAATCTGGCTTTTGTGGTTTCCTGCAAGGGAGACTGATAAAGGTCTGAATTCCAAGCAGGGATGTAGGCAGAATAAAAGAATGTCTCCTCTTTTAAATGATGGGAAACATCAAACAAATTAGCCCAGCAGACTTGTACAAGGAAACAATTTTTACTTTGTTATTTGTACTCAAATAACAATGATACAGTCCATTCTTATAGTATGCATCAGCTGAGGATCTCAAAGTGCCTTGGAGCTTGTTGAGCACTCCTACCTCCACTTAAAATGCACCATCTTTGGAGACATACACAACAGCGCTTTGCAGAAGGGCTGGCAGGAAACGTGGAAGATATCCATATTACATCTTTCCTGAATGGGGATTGATCAATATGGCAAAGGTGATGTTTTGTACAGTCAAGAGAAAGGCTTGCGACATGGGTGTTACTCTTTGTGGATTACCTCTCTTGACCCAGACAGATATGCCTACACATCACTTAGACTGTGTACAGAGCAATCCCATGGCGCCCATGAGGATTTGGCAATGTCATGTCACCAGATGGCAGAATTGAGGACTGAAAGCTAGGATTCGGTGGTGGTGACCAAATGTTTGTCTCCTAGGATGGCTGTTTCATCACCCATGGGATACAAGTTGCTGTCAGCGCAGTTCTCACAGAATAAGTGATCAAATTACCAACACTGTCATCAAGGTCAGTACAATTAACTTTCCTGCTGGTTGTTTCGGAAATTAGCCCAAGGATTGTGCTGAGCCTTTTCCCACTCAAAATCTCATGGTTTAAAAGTAAGCCAGGCCAAAATTTGGAGAGTCATGGAGGGTGTTGTTCCTGTACCCTTAAGAAATGGCTGCAGAAAGAATATGGAAGTGCAATGACAGGCAACCATTGACGCTGATTTTCAACATCCAACCTCAGCCTTGCTCCAGCCATATCTGAGCAGTCACATCTCATGGTCTCTGTGTGCGACACTCACAGACACCTTCTGCCTCACGCTGGCCCACCCTGAGGCCTCTAGTACATGCCTAGTGCAGGGCTGGGACCCGTGCTGGGGTGAGGCACAGCCTCCTCTGTCACACCTGCCCTGCAGAACTGCAGGCAGACATGGAGCAGGGCTGCTCCAAGGCAAGGCTCATGCTCCAGCATAATCCCCATCCTCAGCCTTTAGCCGCCAGTACTCCTGCCCAGTATGAGCCAGTACCCCACATAACACCCAACAGCAACTTCCAATGGCAGTGAAAGGGGTTGTGGGCAGCTGGAATCAGCATGGTCTTCTCAAAAATATGCATGCACAGGACTCTTTACATACTCATGGCTTAATCTACTGATCTAACTTTGTTCATGCTTTTGCAAGAGAACTGTGCTGTTACTACCCAGAAAGCTTCCTATCAGCTTAATTTCATACTCCTGACTATGGCACATGAATGGCAGCCTCCAAAATAGACCACGATAAATTAGCAACCCCACTTTTGTCCATCAAAGGGCTTATTTCCTTTATTACCACATATCGATGACTGTCTAAATAGAGCTGAGATCTATCTATAAACCTTACAGAATTCATGCTTTAATAGGTACTTGTGTTTCCAGTTGCTTAGTTTATTTACTACCTCTGGTTTCCAAAATCCTAAGCTCCTGGGAACACTTTTCCAAAATTTATCCCAGTTGATAGTGCCACACATAAGCGTCCGTATTACCCAAATAACATCTGTGGTTGCTACTCCAATGGCTCCTCAAGCATTTAGTGCTTGAAGTGTTTCTTTCAATGCTTGAAGTGTTTGCAAGTGATCTTATTGATTCTGTGTCCAGTTTAAACTGCTTGCACATAGCAACTAAAGGAATCTCCTACTCTCTCTGTCTGGGAAACCTGGCCTTCAAAAACCACAGTCCCCTGTGCTGCCAGGCAGTTCATTAAAACCTTTGCATTGTTAATGCACTAAGAATGGAGCCCTACATGAAACAAGTGGTCTTAAGATCTCCCTGTATTCAAAAGAGGGTCCCCATGGCTCAAATCTTGCTCCTCCATCACTTTTCAGTTCTCTGATTTTCACTTGCAGGTGCTAAAGCTCAAGGCTGGGTCCACAATGGGGAGCCAGCAACTGTAGAACACAGAAGAAAGAGGTCAGGGCAGGACTCCGAGAACACTCAAGATACAATGGTGCAAACTGATACCCAAAATGACACCTCCATACCAGGAAAACTTGAAGAACAGGAGATAAATGCAGCCCTTACTGGCAGACATCATGGTGGGTAAGTTATGGTCACCCAGAAGGACACTGGCAGATGCCCATGGTCCTCTTCATACATTTCGTAAAGAAAGGACCCCAGCTCCTTTTTTAAAGGAACAATAAATTTGATAATGATATTCTTTCAAAAATGAGATTTGGAGTGGCACAGCTAGTGAGGCAATGGAGAGAAAACCATCAGCTGTGACAAATTATGCTGCTGCAGACAGCCCATTGATGAATAGCTCTCCTTGTAGATAAGTTCCTTTATCGACCCCTGCCACTCATGTAAGAGGCTTCCCCCCTCCCTTTCCTATTTTATATACATTTCCATAGCATTCTTCTTTTCCCTCCTAGTGCCCTCTGTCTTGTGTTGAAAACATGTACATGTAAAGTGGACTGCTCATCAACCTTTGGGGCTCTCTGGAGTCACTACAACAAATTACAAACGATGTGAACTGATGGTATGGAATGAGTAATCTCTGCAAACAGCATGATGTACTAGCCTGTTTGCTGCATTAGTCAGACACTTTCCTTCAGTTCAGCAAAATGCTGCCAAAAATACTGGCCACACCCAGAAAGAAACATGAAAATATTCCTCCCTGGAAAACAGAAAGCTTATTTTAGTTAATTTTTGCAATGACATGGTAGCCAGCTAACTGGACTTCACACGGAAAAAGAAAGGAGTGTAGCCCTCCTTCCTTAGAAACAAATTATAAATTGTCCAAAGAGTTTTTTAAGTATTGCTATTACAAAAATGCAGACAAATGCTGGATATCTGCAAGACATACAATTCCACGTGTGAATTTAGGGGTAAAAGTGTGAGTAGATTGTAGACAAGCACATTGTATATCATCAATGTCCCCTTTGAGGGTTTCAGAATATCAGAAGGTAAAAAAAATGAAAGAATACCTCTTAGGTCAAACACAGGCCTGACAGAGACTTGGGCAGGCCTGTGTCCTAACTCAGAGAGTTACCTAGCAGATGCTTTGTAAAGAATATAAGGAAAGAAAGAAAATGCAGAGCAATCCTACACTTCCACACTCAAGCAGGCACTGTGGGGACTTTTTAAGCTGGAGGCTACATCTGGAGCCTGATTTTTAATAGCCACAGAGATGCTTACTGCTCAGGTGGTCTTTCTCTGCATGCTGGGGAGGTTTGTCTTGTAAACAGAACAGAGAAACAGCCCCAGGGACTGCTCAGGGCTGATGCAGAAACAGCTACCACCTGCCCCTGCTCCTCCAGGGAGCCCCAACTTGAGGGCATAATCAGTCCTAGGCTCCTTTGCTGAGAAAGCCAACAAAAGTTATTATCATTAATATAAATTGTGGTGATGGGCTCCCTAATTCTGTTCAGAAAGGTTATTATACAGCTATTACACTGCAACAAAATGTGACCACTACTGATCTGGGCTGGTTTGAATTAATGATCCAGAAATGAAAGGCTCTATATCCTATTAACAGTCTGCCAAGCAATGCCAAAGCCCATTACTTTAGTTTATTTGTAACCCATCAGGAAGGACCCAATGCAAATCCAGATCTGGAGTCAATCCAGTGAAACTTGAAAAGGCATCCCTACAGTCTCTCTCACAGGGCAAAGCAACGATTGCAGTGGGGAAACACTCATTTCCATGGTCTTTTATTGACTCAGATGTATGTTGGAGGGCGATGGTGGAAAGTGACTGGGGAGACTTGAAGAACGACTTGGATCCCCACTTTGCAAAACTCATCTGCTCCACCAGAGCTGCAAGGCGTAAATGCAAGAAAATTACCTTCAATTTCAGCTCTGGTGAGTGCAGAACCTTGTTTTGTACTTTGCTGTTTGCAGCTGGCAAAAGAGGGATGGGTTTGGCAGTGGCAGGTGTGCAGGCCCTGGTGTGCACTGTGGGGACAGGTCCAACTGGGTACACCCCATTGCCTGCAATGTACAACCCTTCTCCCTGCTGGTCGATTTAAGCCAGCAGAACCCTTCAGCTGGCACAGGGCCACCACAACAGGACTGTCTCATGGCATGTTTCAACCCAGCTCCCCACCCTACTACCCACACAACTGTTGGTGCAGGGAGTGAAACTTTGGTACCACGGTGATTACTTTATGTCCTTGTGTTAATTCAAGCAATACAGTGATAAGGGAATACCAGGAATACTGCACTGGGAGTGAGTTATGATTGTGTGCCAGTCTTGGCAGCTTGATGCTAGTGATTGCCTATGAAATAGCCCAGGTAGACTGTGGGCCGAGCTGGCAGCCCAGTCACATGCAGCACTGCGGGTTTTCCTATCTGCTTACTGTTGGAGACTGCAAGTAAGGATAAGCATACAAGTGAGCTGAGGTAATCTGCAAAAAAGAAATCACAGCTTCCCTCCCCATTGTTGCCATCTGATGTGAGGAGAAGGGGGAGAAAAGGCAGTCTTTCCTCCAGGGCCCCTGCATCCTCTGCTCCCAAATGAGCTGATGCAACAGCATCACCACCTCAGCAACTGACTGCAGCCTTGATCCAGTCCAGACTTTCTGCAGATCCCTACTGGAAGGAAGCCATTTTTCTTGAGTGTATTTCCAAGAAACAGTTGACAGGCTTGGCACAGCTATTCCTGGAAATGTTCAATAGGTCATCTTCTGGAAGAGAGTGCTGACTGATGGAATTGAACAGATCTTGTTTTGCATGTCGTGCACCGCTCACTCCCTCTCTCACGATGTCTTGGCACTTGCCTTTGTTCTGTGCCCGGGCCACCCAGTGCCTCGGCCTCCCCACCCACTGGCTTCAGCTGCACACCAGCCTGTGTCCAACCTGCTCTGCACCAAAGTGGCCACAAGATTCAACGTGTTGGGAACTGCATTTCCTTCCTGGCAGCACTGCTGTGGTTGTCTTGTGCTGCCATTACAGTTGCTGCATGCAGGCTAACATCCCCAGACCGTAAATTAGAGAGCTGGCCCCTTTGCACACATGCACCGGTGCCATGGAAATCTTGTGCATGTACAGAGACAGGCGCGTGTGTGTGGCAGTCAGGAGCATGGGGACATGGACTGTCCAACTGTGCTATCCCTGCTTGTCCCTGATACCAGCATAAGCCAGAGATGGGCTTTGAGCTTTTGCATCATGTTGTTTGCCAGCAGCCAGGAAGCTCAGAGTGACGTCATGCTAGGAGAAAGTTGCTTAAGGTGAGGGAAAAACCCAAGATCCATGTTGGGTGTTTCTTCTGAGCTTCTCCTGTGTTTAACCTGTTTCTGGTGGTAATTGCCAAGGAAGGTCTATTCCCTTCACTGTTTTTGGGGCGGATCCTGGCATCTCTTGCTAACTGAGGAAAAGGTCTTGAACAATGATCACGGCCCAACCTGAGCCAGAGCAGGTCAGGATGTCTTGCTGGCACTCCCACCCAGGGTGAAGAAGTGCTGCCATGTGCCAGGACACCCCTGCCAGCAGCAATGCGGAGGGTCTGGGAGCAGGGACAGTCATTCAACCCTAGCCTCAGTTTACCAGTTTTGGTATGTAGAGACTGCCAAGGATTCAGGGAAGAAGGTTGCTTCATTTTAGAAAAACACTTAAGTTTGCTCCATGCAGAGTGCCATAGCCTGGCTCTGCAGTGTCCCAACCAGCCTGGCTGCAGATGAGGGAGAGCTCAGGACCCCACTTTATCTGAGCTTCAGGGTCAGGCTTGTCCTTCTGCCCACAATAGGTATTTTATATCCATGTTCAGAGAGATTTAGCATGGCTGGATGCTTTTAATTCTGGCCTAGATAGCTCCTTATCTTGCTGAAGGATCTTTGCTTCTGTAACAGCACAAGCCAGAAGGTATGTGCTGTTACCACCACCAGCAGCCATGTAATGCTCCCTGACCCTGTATAATGAGAGGACCAAGAGCAGGGCTTGTCTTCATGGCCATCCTCAATACTCTGAGATGGATAAAGCCCTGGAAGTACAGCCTAGGTGTTTAACTAGGATGTGGCACAAAGAGCTGCCCCTGCCTCTGTGTTTGGGCTGTGATGATTCTGCAGGTTAAATACTGTTTTTCTTTTTCTTCTGCAGTCTGTGAATGCAGCTGTTCAGTAAAATTATTTTTAAACAATGCTTTGCAGGTTCTTTGTTGTCCCACTTCAATGTTATTGACAAATAATGTACTTGCACTCTGACAGGAGTTAAACTACGTCTCTATTGGTAAAAATATCAAGACAAAACACACTCAGTCCCAACAGCTGTCAGAACAGATCAACTGAGTCATCAGGCAGAGGCTCAGGGAAGCTATTCCTTTCCCCCTTTCACATCATGGATACACTGCACTGCTGCTTGATTTCCTCCTTATTGCCCACTCCTCGATCCCCAGTGTCCCACAGCTCATCTCCTCTAGCCTGTGGGTTTCTAGAACTACTTTAGCATACAACTGCAGAGATAGTTTAAAAAATAAGGATTGGAAGGTGAACATGCAATGGACACTTGTTCCCGTGCCTCTGGAGCAACCCTACTTCACACCTTTCTGCTCATTCTTAGATGCTGCAAGTCTTCTCTGATTGAAAAATCCAGAGAATTTTTTCAAGGAGACAGCAAAATCACTGCCCCTGTTCACTGGTAAGCAGTGTAAGGGAGTGACCCTGAGCTCACAGGCACCAGGGCACCTAGGCCACTGACTTCAAACTAGAAGCCCATGAAAGAGAACCATAACAGTCATGGTTGGTCACACAATTACAAACACAGGAATGAACCCTAAAGTGCAGCCCCAAAACAAGGACTTTCAACAGAGCTGAGGGAAGCTGTGAAATGAAGGGTTCATTTTAGAGCAACTGTTTCAAAAGGATGATGTTGTAACCCTTCTGAGTAGAGAAATGTGCCCTTACTCTTTAGATTCTGCTCTCTACCTCCAAAGCATGGGGACTGAGGAACACTTCTCCCATAAACACCTTCTTATGCGTGGGTGCAGTTGCCTGCCGCAGCATGTCCATCAGGATGGGAGCCATATCTGTGGCTTCCCTTCCTCATTTCCCTTGCCCCAGCTCCCACGGGTCTTGTCATCCATCGATGGGAACCACAGTCATGCACGCGCTGCAGACCTATTGCTGTATTTCTCTAAATTGAGTTCATTGTGGGGTGCACCTGCTCTGCCACATTGGCAAAGCTGTGTTTTTCCAAATCTATGCCTTCTAGTGCTTTTTCAGAGGCATTAATAAACATCTCAAATCATCATTTGTTACTGACTTAATTACTGCTTGTCACCACTCAGCAAGTATTTCAAAAAGCTGACAGTGAGAAACACTGTCATGAGCAGTATGGAAAAGGAACTTGAAAAAAGAAAAAGATCTCTAAAATAAAGGAAGAGTTATTCAAAGCAATACTTTTTGGGGTCCTTGCCTCCTAGGGGGTGGACATACAGGAAGACATGCAAGAGTCTTTTATCAAGCATGCATTCATTCATTCATTCATTCATTCATTCATTCCTAAAAAGCTTCTCAAAGACTGTAATTTTCAGGAGCTCATGGACGCCATCGGGACCAGCTCCCATGCCTTCCTCAGGGTCTGGGGTTCCCACCCTGGCAGTGGAGGCTGCAATTCTCCAGTCCTCCATTCTAGTGCAATGTTGAGCATTGGGAGGGCCTCCTAGAAGAGGAAGCTTTGCAGAGCTGTGCCCAGCTGAAGAACACACCTCTCACCTGATCCTCTAGAGACCACTTTTCTTTGTGCAAGCCTTGCTGAGTCAGCAGGAAAAGCCATTTATAGTTAAATGAAAGTAGGTCAGGGTAAGAGTGGGTAAGTGGTATAGCAGAACGGGACAAGTTGTGGGTTTTTGAGTAACTGCAAGGGAACTCATCCTCTAGCTGAAAAAGAAATCCTAGCCTATGGTCTGGGATGGGATTCATGTGGAAGATACATCTTTTAAACCATACTGTGTTTATTAATAGAATATCTTTTCCTAAACCTATATTCCCTACAGCTTGGTGTCTGCTGATGGGCAGATAAGAATCAGTGCTGCTTTGTCATTTTGTTCATAGCTGTGTTTTTTTAGAAGCTATTTAGAAAAACCTCTTCCATTTTACTTGCTTGTGCATCTCCTCAGTATCTGGCCAGCTTGTGGCTGATAGTTCTCAGTGACTCACAGATAAAAACTATTAAAAAAACCCTGAGCAGTGATGCACCAGATGTGCAGTGAAATTTTAAAAACATGCTATGACTTTTTAGGAATACATGCAATTAATATTAAACAGATGCCTGAAGTTTCCTGCACAGCTGTTTCTCTGTTATGTGTCATGACTTTTAATGGCACTGAGGTGAGACATACAGACATGAGGCAAAGCAAGCCTATTCCAAATTCAACCTTGTAAAATTCTAGCAACAAAGGGTATAGGGTGTGGTGGGGGTGGTGGGGTGAAGCCAAACCACTCAGCTTCTCACTAGGCCCAAAACGAAACGTATTTGCTCAGGAGGTCTGCAAAGCAGACAGTCATGTATCATGGTCAAGATAACACATACGATCTACTGCTGGGCATTTTATCACCTTTGTTGGGCACCCTCATCATTGCTGGTTTCCTCCAAAAGATCTATTTTTGTAGCAGGGATCCACTCTGTGCTTTTACACAGCTGGAACTAGAACTTGATTACAAGGCTGCATTTTGTTCCAGAATCCCTCTTGCTGTGCATGAACTGTATAGACAAACAAAGTAGGCATTTCTCCAGGGAAGCTTGTCTATCAAGTTTCAATTTCCTTTTATTGGATACATGAACACTTTATTACCTCCCTGAAATTCACCTTGTCAGGACGTCCACAGCTGGTGAGATGGCAGCATTACTGCAGCAGCCATTAGCACTGGCAGCCAGAAGCATCAGGAGCTGAAAACTCCTTGTCTCAAAAATCGGTACTTTGGCCAGGGGGGTGGGGATTAATTTGACACAAGGGATGGGATCTCAATTAATGTACACACCTATAGCTGATTTGGGCATCAATTATAGTCACTAGGGTGTGAATTCATCTCATCCTAGAAAAAAAGCAGAAGAAAAGGTAGATGAATTGTACCCAAAATGCACTGCCTTGACCGTAAAAGGCTGTGATAGGGATCAGCTCTGATGTAGGCGTTGCTATAGGAGATGTCAAATGTTAGATGAATCCTTTGGCTTTCTTTGGCTTTAGTAACACCAAATGTTTGGCCAAAGCTAGTCATCTGTACTCCTTCAACAGCTGGTGTAAAAGAGATCATTCTAGAAGATGTCACGTGCTTCTACCTGAGAGGTGGGCTGAACTGCCTGCCAATAGGGCCCATCTTCATTCTGCTGTCCATAGGAGAAGCGTAGGAGACATTTTTGATCATTAGCTCATGAAAGTCAGTGAAGCTGGTGAGGGGATGTTGTCAGGTCTCTTGTAGGGTTTCTTTTCTTCAGGCTCCCACCCTCCTTGTTCATGATCTTACTAAGGCCGCAGCTCATCTTTCGGCTGGCACGGTGCAAACATGTCGGTACCTCTGTGTCTCCTCGGGTATCTTTTCTGGCTCCAGGGTTAAGCAGCTACAGTGACACAGGAAAGCCCGTGGATGATAAGCAATTCCAAACTAGGTACTCTCTAGTCCCTTACATATATGGTACAGTTCCTCCACCCACTGCCTTCCCTCCCACAGGGATCTCCTGTAGCTCCAAATTTCTCCAACAACAGCTGCTGTCATTCCCTATGTCATTTTGGAGGCTTGTTATAGTTCTGATATTTGCTTCCTCACTATTCATCATGCCTTCTGCAGAGAGTCACAGCCAGTTTATCAGTTACCAGGAGCATGCTTTCTGGGCTGAAAAGCAATTTCCTTTTCTTCTCTTGTTGCAGGGGTCTAAAGAGAGTTTGATTTATGCCATCAGTTTTAGATTTAAAAATCTTCAGTTTCACCTAGGTACATTTCCTGGAGATCAGCAATGCTTAGTATAGTAAGCATTTAGTAATGCTTAACAGATGAGTAATTCTGTTATGCCATATGATCATCTCTTGTACATTAGGTCTGGATTTTTCCTGGATGTTAGTTATAGCCACTGTCAAATCGTGTCATTCTTCTTTTCCTCTTTTTCCTACCAAGCTTATGATCCTAGGAGAGGTCAGAGCAGTGAATGTGGCAACCCTGCATTTGCCTCTTCTGATCAGCTGCACTTCTGGCTTGCTATTGTGCAGCACTCCTACTTTGTTGCTGTGATAGCCCTTAAAAACATAAGCGTTTGCCAACATGCTCATGTAGGAGAACACAATGGCATTATCTGATAAATGTCTGCCGGGGAAGTGGCATTCACCACTGCATGGATGGCTTAAACTCAACTGTTGTTGAATTTCTGCAGGGCTTGTTAGAAGTATGAGTCACTGTGGTTCACCCTGAGGGTCTACACAAACCCACACTGTCCATGGTAGGGAAGGCACAATGGTACTGGCCATGCATCAGGCCCAGCTTGGGTATACAGCAAAGAGGTGCCATGAGGAATAAGCAGGAACACAGGACTCTGGACTGGGCCTAGCACTCACCCCTTACTCTCTCCCACGTTTGGAATACGTTGCCCAGGGAGGTGGTAGATGCCCCAGTCTGTTCAAGGCCAGGTTGGACAGGTCTCTGAGCAAGCTGGACCAGTTGCTTCCCAGCTGATTGCAATAGGCAATAACCTATGGGCTAGACTAGATATCTTTTAAAGGTCTCTTCCATCCTAAACTATTCCATGATTCTATGATTTTATAAAACTTCAGAGAACAACCTGCATTTCTCAGATGGGTCAGTTGAGAGAGATTTTGAAGCAGCTGATACTTCTGTTGAGTTAATTTGGTTCCCAAGGAATCAGATATTTTGGTTGCCACTGTCTTGAAGCAAGGCTGTGCTTTGACTCACAGGCCCATGCCAGAGCTGGGCAAGCCCCTCACAGCCTCAGACCAAGCAGGTTTCTCCCGCCAATGGAGCCTGATTTTCCCATGACACCCTCCAGCTACATCAGAACTGCACCCAATAGCTTGGGCATTTAGACCTGTCCCCAGACCAGGGCCTGAAAACCATCAGGAGGACTTGGACGGGATGGCCAAGCCTCATTGTTCAGCCCTGCATGGTGCATGTCCTGATACTGGCAGAGCGCTCCTGTCCTCTGTGTGGTAGGACAGTGGTGGCTCTGCACCCCTCAGCCACTGCTGGGTCGAGTGGCAGCTGTGGTCAGAAGTGTTTGCTGTTGTTGGTTGGCTGTGCTTGGCCAAGTGCCTACTGGTGCGTCTCTCAGGGGATAGCTTTGCTTCAGTCACTCATGGCTTGTCACCTTGCCAGGATGCACGCCTTGTGGGATTAGCTTTTGGAAATTGCAGCTGGGTGCCCTGTGAGCAATGTCCTTTCTAGGAAAGCATGTTAAACCTGGAGCCATCCTGTCAGCTGGATTTCAGAATTAAATCTGATGTGTTGGTAGTGTCTGCCTCAGAAGAGAAAAAAAGAGAAAGAAAAGAAAAATCCTACTTTCTGTGGCATGTGCTGGCATTTAAGAATGCCCCCAGCAGGCAGGGACCTGGGGAAGCACTGGGAGAGAGCTCTCTGGGAGCTCTGAAGCATATTCCCTTCTCTATTGACCCCCTTTATTCCTGTCCTCTACATGCTTATGCACACACGTCCCTCTCTGACCTGCTTGCTATTCCCTGGCTTTACCAGATGCACAGCAGCTGACTCACCAGAGACCCAAGCTGACATGGAAGCAGGGAAACCAACAACCTGTCAAAGGGAGCCTAGTCTGCAGCTGAAACAGAGAAATCACAGACCTCAAACTCACAGCCAACTGGTCAGCCAGACTCAGGACTTCATTTCCACTGTGATTTTCTCCAGATCTTTGTTACTACTCTTGCCTGCTGATATTGTGTGGCTCTTGCTTTAGACAACTAGTTTCAGGGGTTTTGTGGATTTCCTTTTTTCAGAGTTGTCGGATGCACATATTTTGCTGGTGGGTGAGAAAACCTAAGTGTATCACAAGGATGCAAACCTCTGGTTGCCTCTTCAAAGCCCATGTTGACATGCTTTGTACCACGACTGAGAAGCACACCTATCCTCCTCAGAGCTCTCTCTGCACTGCAGAGGTTTTTGGGGCTCCCCTTGCTTGCTGTGCAATGGCTGCTTGCTTCGACAGCAACCCTAGGTATGCACAATCTCAGGCTCACGATGCCTTCATTGAACTTGGCTCACCAAAAGTCTGCATCACTCTACAAGTTGCAGGGTGAAGTGGTTTCTCAAATGTTGCAAAGTCAGGACCAGAAATGGAGAGCAAGAATATGTAACTATTGAGGCTCATTTCACATGCAGACATCAGACCCAATGCCACAGAGAGCTCAGGGAGAGGCAAGTAAAATTCCTTCAGAAGGTCTGGTTTCCTAGGTCTCTTTGTGGCTTGTTTGTTAATCCTGAGATTTTTCTCAGAAATCTTTATTATCCAGAACAGGCGTGTGTGCTATTTGCATGCTGCTTCTCGGAAATCACTGGGAGGCAACTTACTGGGAGGTAATTCTAGATGGAAATCTGAACAAAAGGTGTTGCTTAAGCATTTCGAAGAATAATTGAGCACTTGCTATGCAGTTTGTTTAATAACCTGAAAGACGGATCCTTATCAGAAGTCTCCACATGCTCCAGTTACTCAATTGCTTTCTTATTTAAATAAAGCCTATCAAATATGTCCATAAAAATAAAAGTACCTCATAAAAGGCAGTTTCACTGAGGTGTGCCTGCTCTAGATAATTAAATTAAATGCTATATTTTCCTGCTAGTATGTCTTTATATTCTTTTTTTTACAGGGGTGCTGTGTGCCTGTTGAGCTTTCAAGGGCAATGACTGTGCCATGAGTCCTCAGCACTACTCTTGTTAAGGTGCCATGGTGGCAGATGTGGTTGCTGGCTCATCCTGACTGGTCTCAACCAAGTGGAAACACTCCCAGTCCCTTCCTGGAGTCCACAAAGTGAAGCTGGGAAGCTTCACCCTCCTGATGGAGAAAGTATCACTAAAAAAAATAATTTAAAAAATTGAAGTACTGTAAGAATCTCTGTGTGCCTGCTTCCTAGAGAATGGTGTTCAGCATTGGTACATGTAAATTGTGTACATGTAAAAAAACCCCAAAACACCCCACTCTAGTTTGCAAGAAGAACTGAATTATTCTCTTCAGGATAACCCAAAATTAGTGGTGCAAAGATAGACAAGCATAATAAATAACAATAAAATAGCTTATGATTGAAAACACAGTGAACAGTGACATGCAGAAGGCACAGGTAGTAGAATGCACATTTTCAGAGTCAGAAGGGCTAATATTTGAGACCCACACCTGAGCTGCATGCCACTGGGCAGGCTTACTTAACAGTTGCCAAATGACCAAGTGCCAGCATCCCAATGGCAGGGAAAAATTCCTTCTACCTGCACAGAACCCAAACCAGAGAGGAAGTGCTGGACCAATTCTGAACTTAAGAAAAAAAGAGATATTGTTACCTAAAAATTAAGCCTGACTCTAGAAATACCTCTTCAACTAGGAACACTGCTGGTGGGCATTAATCTTGAGCAGTACTCCCAGCAAAGGTGTTGTCATGAGCCTGTTCATGGAGGTGACTCTGTCACACAGAAACAGGACCATGGGCAGTTAAACATTATGCCTAGGTACACATTCCTCAGGACAGCCCTCACAAGAAAGAGAAGTAACTCACCAGCCGGTGAAACAGCATTTGACAATATGCTGCAAGGAGCTGTTAAGGAGGTCTCTGTGCATCCTCTCCATGTGAGTGAACTTGTTGCTGGTGTGGTGAAGGTCTGGCTCTCATCCTGAGAACCCAGTGGCCTCTCTGCACAAATCTCAGCAGCCATAGCACAGCACAGAACCTCCTCTGCCTCTGCCCCAGGGTGTAATAGGTTTGTCCCTCTCATGGCCTGAGGCCAGTTCAAGTACTTGGCTCATTTGATCCTGCCTGCCCTTTCCCAAGTCTGATAGCAAGGGCTGGTTCTGTGTGGGTCAGATGTGAAAGTTGTAAAAAAAAAAAGAAAGAAAGAAACCCCACAGATTTCTATTATATTGTGCTTCTTTTGGGTCAACAGTGGCTTTGCAACCTTGATTGCAAGGTGGAAAAGTCTATGAATGTATTAATGGTCTCCTGAGCCATCAAATCCCAGGTTTTATGGGATTATTCTCATTCCAAAGATCAAAATTATCTTGGTTTTGGAGACTTACCAATATCCTTTGCTGAATGGCTCCACTTTTCTGGTTTTTGGTTTTGTTTTTTTTTCTTCCTTTTCTCATGGCACTTACTATGAAGTGAATAGTGCAAAGTAGTACTTGTGGCAGTGAAAAGAAGACCCTGTAGCCTAGAACGCTTACTACATCCACAAAACTCCCTTTCCTTTTGATTGCCTCAAATACAAAAACGCTGCTTTTTCAAAAGGAGATAGTAAAAGTACCATGCTTCAGCAGGTTCCAGTTAAAGAAAGCCTAATCCAAAGCACACTGAAGTTAATAAGAGACTTTTTGTTTCTTTGCTGTTGGGGCTTGGACCAGACATTAGCTTCAGAAATGGTACCTGTATCACATACAGATGTTTTAATGCAGTCTCTTCCTCCAGAAGAGACAGGAATCTTCCCATGCCATCATCAGCTCTACCCACCAGTTTCAAAGGGAAATTGCAATTAATCTTTTTTTCACAACTAAAATGCTAGGTTCAGAAGTGAATTCTGCTAAAACACACACCAATTTTTTAATGTGCTTATTTTTGTTTCTGGAAAATGCTCATTTTTCTGAGGTAATCAGTTAAAAAAGATACTGCATTCAGTGGGAAAAAAGGCTGAATCACTGGATTTATTTTTAGATCTTTAGATCTTAGGTGACAGTAAGATACCTTGAAAGTTGATATTCTTTCCATTTAGTGAAATTTGGAAAAAGATTTTGAATATTCACTGTAAACCAACAAAAGTTTTATCAACTGTCCTTTTAGTTCTACTTCTACTATGTCTTGACATTGGTCTATGTCTATGGAGAATACGGAAGCTTATAAACAGATTAGCTCTCAGAGACTGTTTTCATTTCCAATAAGAAACAAAATTGGCAGCATGACCACATTTAGCATGAGATGAGCATGCCTCTTATTTTCTTTGAATATAATGTGATATTGTTTATTTTCCCAGACTTTTGCAAAATGTTTTATTCTATAGATCAATGACTGTCATAAAATATGATCCAGATGAAAATTTCCCGCACTATATCTGGGAGAAGTGGCTGCACAGATGACTGCATTTTCATCTTACACTCCAGCCACTCTTAAATGCTGGCAGTCTGACATGCTTTTACCCTGAGAAGATCCTTCCTTTGTGATCATTCATGCAGTTTATGCAGGTGAGAATTAGTGCTCTTAGGTCTTGCCTATTGCCATGCTTAGAGTCCACCTGTACTTGCAGAGTACAAAACAGTTTTATAGAGCTTATTTACCATTTAGAAGAGTTAAATGGGATGTCGGAGTCTCCTCTGTAGACCAAGGAAAAATAATCAATGAAAATCAATCCTTCTTCCAAGGACTGGAAGTTATGCTATCTGTTTCAGTGGAAGCTCCAGCAGTGGCCACATCTATGCTCTCCTGTCTTGGAGCTCCTAAACTCTGCCACAAATAAGTAGATAGCAATAATACCAAGTTTCACTAGTGAGGATTTTTTGACATTGGTTAAGAAACCTAAACACATCAGAGAGAAGTTTCTGCTGGCTCACCTTCACCAAACTCACGCTCCATCCCAAAGCCTAAAGTGGGTGCACCTCACCACAAGCAGTGGACTGGGGTTCCCCTGGAAGTCAGCCTGCCCCCTGCACCAGCCCTGGAAGCACAGTGGGCAGAGAGGACAGCAGCTCCTGTGTAAGTCTCCTGTCATCACCCAAACTTTGGCATAAGGGAGTTCGAGGCAAAGGGAGAGATGGGGAAACTCACTGAGTTGCCTCAGTCCTGAACAACACTCAAGTCGCAGGCTTGTCCATGAGGTTTAAATAAATAACATTTGCTCTTAAATTAGCAGAAAAGAATAAATATTTTAAGATCTTCTGAGTGTTCTATGACAGAATAAGAGGCCTTACTATACATCTGAAGAATTAAATTTTCTTAATTGCATCCTTGTGCAAAATAAAGCATTACATACAGAAGAAAAATATTTTTAAGTGGATGGAAAAATCCACTGGGTTAAAGAAATACTACTGTCAGTTAAATGCATCCCTGCATTTGTGTAGTGCAAAAAAAAGCTTTAATAAAAATGAAGAGGCTAATATGAACATTTCCATGAATTTAAAAATAACAGCAATGGAAACAATTTCATAAAACAAGTAAACCTTTCCCTTCAATATTTGCAACTGAAGATTTAGAGTATTCATTTAGGCCCTGGGAATGTGAAAGCAACTATAAATTATTAATTATATGCTTTGCTCTACAATATGAAAGGCGAGGTTTTATAACCCTTGTCTAGCTGTGACTCCTGTAATTTTAGTACCAGGTGCAAGCATTGTACCATTTAGCCCACCTAAACAAGTTGGAGAAATTACCTGAAATGGTACTCACTCATCAGGTTTCCAACGGCCCGTAGTAGATACTCAGACAGATACTTGTCTTGAAAGGAAGCCTTATTTGATATGAAATTTCATATCTACTGAAGGTTGTTTTCTCAACCATTAAAAAGACCCAAAGTATATTAGTTATTGATAACCTGACATTGGCCAACCATATCCTGGGCTGAATCAAAAGAAGCATGGCCAACAGGTTGAGGGAAGTGATTCTCTGCCTCTTCTCCACTCTTGTAAGACCCCACCTGGAGTGCTGCTAACAGCTCTGGAATTCACACACAGGAAGGACATAGAAGTGCTGGAGTGAGTCCAGAGAAGTGCCATCGAGTGGACCAGAGGGCTGGAGCACCTCTCCGATGAGAAAAAGCTGTGATAGTTGGGACTGCTCAGCCTGGAGAAGAGAAGGCTATGGGGAGACCTTATGGCACCATCCAGCACCTAAAAGGGGTCCACAAGAAAGCTCTGGAGGGACTTTTTATAAGGACATGTATGATATGACAAGGAGGAGCGGCTTCAAACTGCAAGAGGGTATGTTTAAATTAAGTATTAGGGAGAAATTCTTAGCTGTAAGGGTGATGAGGCACTGGAACAGATTGCCCAGAAATGTTTGGATGCCTCATTCCTGGAAGTGTTCAAGACCAGGTTGGATGGGGCTTTGAGCAAACTGGTGTACTGAAAGGTGCCCATGGCAGATGTGTTGGAGCTAGATGATCTTGGAGGTCCTTTTCAACCCCAATCATCCTATGATTTCATGAAATGCAAAGTTCACCCAGAGAAGAAGGTACCAAGGTCCTGTGAGTGTGCCCATTACATTGCTTTACCGCCCAGACTGGTTGCCTCCTTGGAGCACTGTGCTCATTCTGGGTTAGCTGGAGATGAACTGCCTCGAAGACCAGTCTGTGTTCAGACTTGGTCCATGTTGGTTCAGAACAAGATAAGGTACTTACATTTATGACACAGCGAGTCAACTTCTTCCTCTAAATCACATTTTCAGTAGTTTCTCCTGTCAACCATCTCTAGCTTTTTTTCCTCCAAACTGCTGCCAGGACGACTGCTTTGCCTCTCTTTCCTAATATGCAAACCATGCTCTTGTCAGTCTCATGGTCAGAAATTCTTCAAAGTTCTCATCCCACTCCCTGTGCTGGGCTGTGCTCATATAAATTTGCCAAATGTCTGTACACCTGCTCTGGGATGGTTTTTCACCTAAAAAAAACCATGTTGCATTAAAGCATCAGGAAACAGAAAAAAAAATCTCAAACCCTAAATTAATTTACTTTGTTTATCTGGAATTTGTTGATATAGTTAATCTCTGGAAGTAGGATATGAATTGTTGAGATCTGAATATGATTAGTCAAGATCTGAGTGAGGTATGACAGTATCACAAATTACTGAAGGTCAGAACTGTATACAGAAGATTAAAACCAAAATATTACCAGATTGCTTCAGAACCCACAGGAGCCAGATCCTGCTAGGATATATTTTCTGTTTGCATGCTTCTAAAAACCAAGGCATATAGGATTTCTTTAAAATCTCTTTGTCTTTTCTAGTTTCCTATGTATTTCAAAATTTGGGTATAAAAATAACAAAACTTAAAAAATAAAAAGCAGTAAAGTTCATTCTTGCCCCAGTAAAGACTTCAGACAAGATTGTTAAGCTGTTGAATTAGAGCAAATTTTGTGGGATGGGAAGTTCTTTGGAATGACTCTGTACATGAAACAGTCTAAAGTAACTTGTTCATAAATAGATCTAGAAACTCAGCATCAAAATTCTGTCCTTCATTTACTGTACAGCAAACTGCTCAGGGAGAATTAAAATGTATTCTGCCTCTTATCATTAAAGCCTCAGAGAGCAGCTGGTCACTCCCATTGCCTTTGGGTATCCTGCAGACTGATCCCCACTTGCCTGGTCAGCAAAAATCTCAGTATTTTTTTCCAGTAGGAATAAAATCTCCATGACAGAAGGGAAGGAGGAGAAGAACACAAGCTTTACTGTTTTTCTGCATAAAATCTTATCTTCATTGGTGTTACAATTACACTGGCAAAGAACTGAGGACAGCAGTGCCAAAGCTGCCCCCATTAGATGTAAAAAAGCTGGTAGAAAGCAAATGAGCCTGGTGGACAGCTGGAGGGAAGCTGGAGGGAGAGTAGTGGGAAGTTCATCTTGGCCAGAAAGGACCTGCAAAATTCACTACCTTGGTCAGAGGAATTTGCCTACAGATGCTTGACCTCATCATGAAACAAGATTGCCTGGATACAGAGCATAATTTAAAGACTCAGCAGGCACCAGATGGTCTCCCAGTTTATTAGCAGAAACAAACACAGACAACTTAGAAGTTGTCTCGTTTTTAGGCTGTTTCTTGCTCAGTTTACCTTGTTCTTGCCTACTTCTGGTCACTTTTCTACTGTGTGTCTTCCCTGAGAGCTCCCCATCTGTGACATGACATATGCACATAGGGCCTGCCTGCAGAAACCTACATCCATTAAATAATAATGGCAGAAACCCTCACAGGCACACTACATTCCTGCTACTTCCACTTAGGGCTTTTTTCAAAGGCAGACCAAAGTGGCAGCCATCTATTCTAGCAAGAAACTGTATATGATGAAACTTTTATAAATGTGAAATTAGCTACCTGCAATAACTGTTGTAAAATTGTTAAATTAGTAATGGTGATTAGTCTCATTTCTTGCTGTAATATCAGGGAACTAGCATGAAACAGCAGTAAAAAAGCTCCTAAATAGTCCAGAAAAAAAGTTAAACCAAGTCTTGCTCCCTCAGTGAAATCAAAAACCTTGCTGAATTTACTGCAGGCCCACCTGCTTGCAAGAACTTTGTCACCCTATATCCCCACTGAAATAACACAAAAGCGAACAGGAAAGAGCAATCCATTTTTTAATGCCTGCTAAAAATTAATCTGGCATGAAAAGAATTACAAGTCACAAGATACCACAGAAAACTGGAATGTTTAAGCTTAATAAAATCAGAGGTCCAATCCCTACTGTTTTTACAGTTTGAGTTGTCCGATCTTCAACATACTTTTCCATCCTCTTTACTTAATTTAATGAAACATGTGGAAGCTCTGAATAAATAGCATGGCTTCACTCAAGCATGTACTGTATCACAGAAGGATCCACCTCCTCTGCCATCAGACTGGCGTGCAGACTTTGGATTGTTGCTTTTTTCCCCAAACGCTGTTTCCACAGGACAAATGCAGCTACGATCTGTGACTGCAGGTTGTGAGGGTGATTGACTTTACATCGATAGATGTCAGTATGGGACAAACCCAAGCACAGAACTACATGCTCCCATTCAGGTCCCAGACTCCTCGCTAGCTTGTTCAACTGCTGATCTGTTGGTGACATCTTCAAAATGCATGGTGCAATTTCAGCTAAGTCTGTAAAAGAGAAAAAAAAAAAAAAAAA
>VXBB01014818.1:813582-867957 GCA_013399915.1 Illadopsis cleaveri
AAAAAAAGAAAAAGCATGTGTGTCACTAGGCAATGCTGCAAGAGTTAATGGGAAACCTTGACAAAGGAGGGAATAAGAATGAGCAAAACTGAGGTTTTAAAATTAATTTTAATTAATTTAAAGAATTAATTAATTAAAGAAACAGATTACATATTTACCTATAAAAAATAATTACATAATCAACCAGAAGATTAATCAGAAGAAAACTAATGCTCAGTGGACCATACAAGGGAGCCTTGTGGTTTTGGATGTCAATAATCCAGACATCAGAACTGCACACCAAAGCAAAGACTTCCAAAAGTAATTACAGATTTCAGGGTAGTGAAAAAGAAAGGTTTTCAGGGAACCTGTTTCCAGCAGCCATCATCCTCAATGCGCTTGCACCAGTATGATATAGTGACAAGTAAGAAACATGGGCAAATAACACTTCATTGCTCCTATTCTCTGACACCATTTATACACTGCAGAAATAACTTTGATTCCTTAGTTAATAGGCATTACTGTATTTTTTTCTGAGGGCTGTTCACAGGAAATTCTGCCCGAAGATGCTACTTACCCTTTGTGCCCTGTCATATACGGCAAACTCATCTTGAGGAGACTAGCCTTGAGGGCTTTTCCTCTATTTGAATGAATCCATAAGCATGGCTCAGGTGAACCCAAACGAACAGGCCATCAACACTTTTCACAAACACAAATTATGCTTCCTTTTCCCTCAGCCTAGTTCTTGTAACACTCCTGAAAGCAGGCATATATGTGCCACAGCTCCATTCATCTGAGCTCCTTGAAGATGTTTTCAGGAGAATGCAAGGAGGTCCCACTTTTTCTCAGAGATTTTTGCCTGATGTTAAGTCCCTTAGGATTGTCCACATACCCAAGAGAATGCATTGTTCATCCAAAAAGATGTTTCACATTGAACTGGTACCTGAGGAGGACAGAATCAATACAACTACCAAAACAGCTTTCATAGGAAGCATTAAGATAGCTACAATTAACAGCAGTAAAAATCTTGTACCAAGCATGTCTTACATACACAACTGATCTCTTTATGTGTTCCCTAGGATAACCTGATAACTGAAATAAAACCCCAGAAGTATTCATACAGTGTTAGTACCCAAGTGAGAATACACTGCTATTCAGAAATGTTGTGTGGGATCCAGCTCACCTAACTACAGATAACACCTCCTGAACTAAATATGCTAGGACTAATTATTGCTGAGAAGAGAAATAGACTCTTCTAAAATACAAATCCTCTCACTGGAAAGAAGATGTCTAAAATAATCAGATTAATTAACTAAACTCTTCTAAATGTGCACATTTCTCTTCACTGATTGTAAAAGGAGCACTGGTTATAAGCTCAAATGTTGACGTTGATGCTGTGAACAGCCACCACCAGTGAAATGATTCTCTGCCTATAAGTTCAAACCACATGCCAGCCTTTAAAAAGGTACATTTAGAAAGGCAGCATAAAATACCTACAAATCATATTTGTTTTTCAGTAGCCCTTGTCATCAAATCTGAAATGAAGAGTCAATGCAGTCTGCAATTGCTGCTCTACTTCTCTTGCTGAAGGTACTGCCACAAAACACAGGCAAAATATCCCCTTGAAAAATTCTGATTATAGTCTGTTGGTCTGAAGCAGCAGACTCCCTACAGAAATGCTGCTTTGCAAAATCTAATTTGTAACTCCAATATCATGCTCACTACAGCAGAACAGCAACACCAGAAAGTACCATTCCTTCATTTTATCAAAAGTAATTGTTTTTGCATAGAACACCCAGAGCCTGCAAATGTTGGTACAATTTCAGCCAAGCAATACACAAGAACTGTACAAAGCTGCTTTGAGTAAAGAGAAAATTGCTTTCTGAAGACTATTTAGATCTCTTTGATCTTTCTGTCTCCAGACAGCCAAAGGAATCTGGGGCAAGTGCTGGTTTGTGGATAGGGCAGAGGATGCACAACTTCTGAAGAAGGCTGAGAAATACCAGTAGGGCTGCCCTATGCTGTCACATGTAGTACAAGTTTCACAGGTAAGTCAGGATAAGGCGGTGTCTTTCATGAACTCAAATAGTTGAGAATAAAATAAATATAGCTACATTGTGCTGTCACCAACAATACTTTTTGATATTAAACCCTTTCCTGGCCTTATGGTCAGCTACTAAGTGTGTACCCACAGCAGTAATACCTGCCAGCCTGGGCTTTTTGCTCTCACACAGAAGTTTTTATATGTCATGTCCACTAGCTGAATGATTTTGTGATACTGAAATGTGATCAAGCAGGAAGTCCCAACAATAATACATATCAGCTTGTCCCATCCAGCCTTTGATATTAGGCAGGCTTTTTTACTACTACAAGTATCTTGCCTTCAGTCTGTTATCAGCCATTTAATAAGGATCAGAATAAAAGCCATCCAAGGAGATCTTTTCATCTTACGCTACCATCTGATTCTAATATGGATGTGGAAAACTCTGGGATGGAAGCCAAATGTTAAATTTAATACAAAGGACTGGTATTTCAGTCCCATTTTATTTTGTGTGATAGCTCATTTTCAGCTCTGATACAAAATTACTGAGGAAAATCTGAGACAAATATTACATGACAACCAAAGTGATTTAGAGTTATAGAGAAATATTTAGTGAGATCTTTCAGTTATGACAAATGCAAAATCACAAAAAGGTCTGGATATGTTCTAGGATTAATGCCACTCCTAATTTAATAAACATAATGGCATTTGAGGTGAAATGAAAATGAGTTCTCCGTGCTCATGCCCAAACTGCTTTGAATATATTGCAGAAATATTAAAGATATCTTTTTTTTTAGCTATGTTTACTACAAACTCTCATTTATGATCTCCACTTGTCAGGAACTGCCTGAGGGACGTTAATGAGATTAGAGAAAAAGTTTCAATTATGTAGATCCTGCAGTTACATTTGAAAGGTATTTTTAGGACACTGAGACCACATTTTTGAAAAAACAAAAAGGTCAAGTTTTTCTTGCTCTAGGTGGGTCTGATTAGTAGGTATACATGCTTCTGTCAGGCATGTGCTTCCGCTTAGCAAAATGAGGACTGCATTGTTAAAAATTGTGGAGGAAGTGGGGCTTGGGGCACCACCAGAGGGTGCGGAGGGATGCTCTGGAGAAGGCAATTAGTGCTGCTGTCACCTCCAGCAAGAGCACCAAGTGAAACACTGTGTTCAGCTGCAGGCATGGTCTAGGCTGCAAGGTGCCAGGGCCACATGCTGCAGAGATTTAGAGGCTGAAGTCTCACTGCTCATGCTGGTCCTGAGGAATGAGGAGCCACCAGCTCTGTGCTGGGGAGAGAGTCAGACTGATGCAGAGCGTCTCGCCTGGGATCACCTGCCAGCTGGCTGACATGGTTCTTGGGACCATGAATATCCTCTTCCATAGGGCTGAAGATGGGAAGGACACTCTCCACTTCGGTTGTGAGGCTGAAACGGACCCAGAGAAAGACCTGTGCCTCCTTCTACTGAAAGCTGTAGCATGAGGAAATGTGCTTCTCCCCATCGCTTGAAGGAAGGTGAAGGAAGTTCATCCACACTAAGCTTTATCCTAGTGGTTCCAGTTAAAAAACAGGAGATGTTGACAACTTCTGGCCTGTGTGTACGTCTGTACTTCCAGACCACTGCACAAACCAAGAGTTACAGTGGTGCTGGTAAGTGTGGAGAGGAACAAAGCTGGATATAAATAGTATCACAGATACAGACCAGACAAAATAGAGTCACCCAGATAACAAAGATACAAAAAACGCATGGGGCAAAGGCAGACAATCACCACTTCTGCATTTCTTTTTCTTCGGAACCTCTATGGCTTTAAATAGAAGACTGTAGCTTTAAGTAGAAGACTCCAAGATGATACTGGAAAAATCAGGGGGATGGAAAACAAACACACCCCAGCTATGTCCCACTTGGCACAAATGGGAGGATGTAAGAAAGTCCACACAGGAGACAGCAGCAAAAAGGGCTGAGGCATTTCTGGGTGACCTGCAAAGTACCCAGCTGATTGCTCAGAACTGCTAAGGCCCAAAGTGCCCTACGGTTTTGTCTAAAGGACCCTTCTCCATGTTTGTGTGACGCCTTTGTGCATGACCAGAAGCATTTGTTGGAGTTTCAGAGAGACTCCTCCCCTATGAAGTCAATACATTTTAACACAAACCCAACTTTTTGGCTTCTGCTGTGTAAAAGGGACTTGGATGGAAATTGCATCTGAATCCAAAGTGCTGAAAAGGTCTCAATCAGTTGCTGCCTAATCCTACAAGAACAATGTCACAGGCAGTTCAGGAGACAGTTGAAGAGTCAGGGATATTTTATGACCCTCTTTCATCTAATAACTAATAAATCTGTCTGTTGGGAAAGGTGTTTCTGCAGACTGGTCTCTGCTTACAGCACTGCCTCTGTATTTTATCCATTTAAAGGACCATTTACATACTTGTTGAATAAGGCAGGAGCAGCCCTGGAAGAGGAAATGGGAATCCAGCTATCTCTGAGCAGCACATTCTAATGCTGAGGTGCACAGACATACTTCATTTCTCCTGATAAATCATTACAGAAAAAAATATAAAGATTTCCCTGGGAAGGGTCAAGGATGTTTTCTAGCCTCCAGAACAGCACCTGCATACGAAAAAACTCTCCTGGGAATCAAGCAGTATGCTGAAATCAAGCATGCAAGAGCTCTTGGCAGGAACAATGCTAGGAAAATGCTCTAATTTTTATATAATCACATCAGAAACATGTCGACAAGTCTGGTCCTCAGACCCTGCATAACTGGAATGGGAATGTAAAGAGGCGTAACTGCTTGGGCATGCATCTGGCCTCAGCATCTCCTCCTGCTAGGTGTATGGAGTCCTTCGGCAGTCTGGACTCAAGACACTAACTGTTGTTCACTTAACCCACTTATCATATCCTAGTCATGATTTCTGAAGAGTTCAAAGCAAACATTTCAGAGTCCTCTTTAATCATCTTTTCTGGCATCTGGAGAACAGTTCTTCCCTGAGAAGTGGTAAAGTTAGATTAAGAGGTTCTGCAAGCAGCAAACCAAAGAAGCCTCACTTCCCCCCCAGGATGTGAATCCTACAGCTGACTTCAGGTCTTCTCCAGCTGCTCACCTGTTCTCAACATACTCATGAAACTGCTCCTTTTCTGAACAGCAAACAGACAGGCTTCTTGATGTTTGGCAAGAGGTTCAGAAGCTACTAGGGGTACATGCATACACACAACACCCCATCGCAGAGGAGTGCATGGTCCTGGTTCCTAGAGGAAATTAAACTAAAAGAGACTCTGAAGCTCCTCAGAATCATCATGGCTAACGTGCCATCAGCGGCATGTGGGACACTTCAGCTAAAGAAAAACATACATAATAATGAATCTAGTTTGAAGTTCTGCTTCCCTCCAGCCCACCCATTCAACTAGCCTGAGTCACAGACCCAACACTGGGTACAGAAGGGCTACAACCATTCTGTGCTGGGTACAACCCAGCACAGCATGGTTGCCAAGGCTGTGTGTTTTGGCAGCTGTGCTGTGTTACAGAAATTACTTACTGACTGAATGTCACAACAGTAAACAACTTGCACATAAACAGGTATATTTGCTTTAGAGTAAAATCCCCTTGGTGTGAGCACAATAGTGAGAGTGTGTCATGAAGAAAGACAACACTTGGCAGATCAGGTTGGGACAGGCTTTTATGAGCAGCAAGTAGGGGTTGCAGAACCTGAACTGAAGGACACTACGTAACACTTCAAGCAATGGAGAACTGGAGACTTCTAGGAGCTGAAACCCCCCTGAGCTGCCAGAGATGCTGGATGAAACGGACAGCAAAGAAGCATTTTGAGGGATCCCAGTAAGCGCTACAGATCATTGAAGTAAAACACAAGCCTATGGTGGAGATCCTGGTGAGAAGGATGGAATAAAGAGAAGTTGTTGGGTAACTGCAGAGGATGGCTTGGCTTGATTTGTTAGAAAAGAAGATGAGAGGTTACGGTAAATCTCCATTTGTACACCTGTTTTGCTGCTTTCTTGTTCAGCTGCTCTCTTCCAACACTATATTAACAGGTGAAACTGCAGGCAAATGTTTGTCCTCTTCCTATACCACATTCAAATTCATAAGCCATCCTACAGACATGAATGACTGAAGTGCCAGACAGGAAATTATCACACTGGATATACAGTACTCTGCAGGTCTTCATGGACGTTCCAGCACTTAGTCCCTCCTGCACAAGTCAAAAGTTATCATGAAGCATTAGAAGGTTATTTCATTTCAGTGAACTTTAGGATCCAACTTGGGATCTTTTTATACTCAAGAAACAAGCTCAAATTGCTAATCAGTGAAAAAGAATAAAACAGATTATCCAGAAACCAACCCCGACTACATAATTTGGGTGTTATTTTTTAATCTTGTTGTCATTGTTGCTAATTAAACACCAGGCTGATTCAAAGGATATGAAGGGAACATTAGTATTTTGCAACAGCTCCAAACAATCATGCTCCAGAGGACATGGGAAAAAATATTTCTCTTCTAGGTATCAGCACATACATATCTTCTATTCATCTGCAAACAGCATGGATCACTCAGCCCATCCAAAGTCTACTCCGACCCACCAGGTCTGCCTCCTGATTTCAGTGGGTTTTAAAGAATGTTTGACCAAGGAGTGAGAAAAATTGAACTGTACTATTTGCAGATAGATACTGGATCCCATTAGAGATATCTTTCCATATATAAAGTTAATACACTCAGCTTGAATTTTCTTACAGAAGAGTAAAATAACTTTGAGAAGTTGTATAGCCTTTTCCTGCTTTTAGCATGTACGTAACTGTTTCTGTCTCTCCTGCCAAATGTGAGCAGTGAGTTACATAGGTAGCTGTTCCACTCCTTTGTGCTGTTTGTGCCCTCTGAAGGCTCCTGCTGACTACCAAAGAGATGCTGACCTCCTTCATCCCATTTCAGGCTACTGGAAAACATCATCTGATGATGACTACCAAGCAAGACTGACCACTGTTCTCTGCTTGGGAAATCCAGATTCTTCCTCCAACAGAGTTGACTCAGCATGTGGAAATCCTGGTCATGGAAAACCTGCACCTTTGTAGAAACAATAGGTCCAATATCTTCTTAGGAATATATACAATCTTCCCTAATGCAATCCATTCAAATCTTGGGCAGTTTGAGAACAACCTACAGAATGGAAACTGTACAGTAAACACCTTGAAAGAAAAACACCCAAAATAAGGCTTTAGAAAGCCGTGTATTTTTTTCCAGTTGACCACGTTACAGTAAAACAAATCTAACGGAGAATTTTATGTCTGTTTGTGTAGTCATGCTTCACAATTTCTGTAACTTGGTAACTTCTGATCTGATGAATGCAAATATTATATACAGAATTTGCATGAATAAAACCAACTTCTGTCAATTAGTGATCATAAACACTTACTCGTAAGCATAATTCTGTCATAGTAATTTACATTTCCAAGTATCTTAATTAAATTATGAAAGGCACTAACCAAAATGAAAGCAAATATGAAATACATTTTTAAGACTGGCTGCATTGTTCCTCATTGTGCTGTTTTTTATTACTTGCATTAGAAGACACTAAGTTCTCTGTCTTACTTTTAACAAATTGGAATCTACTATACATATATATGACAGCCAATATGCAGAATAAATTGTGACCACGATCCTTTGGTAATCAAATCTATGGCACTTCCCTGAAGTGAAGCACAATCCACTCAAGGAACCAAACGCAGCTCCTTCCTGCTGAAAGCTTGCTGAGACTCTGCATTAGTGGGGTAATTAAAAAGTACATATATCTTCATTTCTTGGCAGCTCTTCTCCTCTGTGAGCTCTAAAATACCACACTTTGTGACATTAAGTACATTTTGGGTATTAGGGTAAGAAAAACAGCATAAAACTTTGTAAATCTACAGGCAATTCAAGAACACAAATGTTTCTCTTTTGGCTCAATACCAGCAGCTAATTCATATATTCTTTATCACTTGCTAAGGACTGCCTAGTAGCTGCAGATGTGGAAGCAGACTGCTAAAATCTGAAACATAAACATTCAGATTTCATGACAAAAGTTTTCAGTTATATTCCCACTATTCAGTTTCAGTTTTCCTGAACATTTTTTAATCTTTCCTACAGGCTTTGTACCTCTACAGATCTCTGCTATACTGATAGTCTTCACTACTAATCTATATTAAACAGATTGTCAGAGAAGTCTGTAAATTAATTAATTCTCTCTTCAATTTCCATCCTTTTCAAGACATAGGGAGCAATCCCGGTGTTTAAGAAACTGAAAGAGATTAGGTTTTCACATCTTTGTTCACAGTTTACTGGAAAGAGCAACGAGGGAGCTTCAGAAGTTAATAGCGTGGATGTTACTTTGTCTCCCATGCAAAATTTTAATTACAAACCCACACAGTATTTCTCTGCTGCTACTTACCATGAGATCAAATAATTAATTTTGTAAATAAATGTAAGTTGCAGATGCATGCAAGGAAAAGGGCACCTATGCAAAGTAAACAGAAAAACAACATACTGTAATGTTCACTCCCTTTTCAGGCAGGATGATCCTACATACAGGCAGGACTGGATCTAGTCATACTGTGGCTTTATACCTTGCATTTTATATTGCTCTAGACACAGAAGTAGAAGTAAAATTTGCTTGATATTTCCTATTTCTATATTGTTATACATAAGTGAGCAATATGCATGAGCATCGAAACCACAGCTAATGATGGCATCTTTGCAGTGTATCTTTGATATAAATGCATGAACAGGTTCAGCATGCAGCAATACACTAAGGGAAAAAAGAAATATCTTCTCAATTGTTAGGTTCTGAGGAACAGTCAAGCTTTCAGGAACTACTAGACAGCACAAAGACACCTGCTAGTCTGAAAGAGTAGAGATGAGAGTTTTTGTTTTACAGGCCAGCAGTCACACCAACAGTCAACCTTACAAATAATGCTGAAAAAAATCAAATTCTGAAGTATGTCACTGCATTTCTATATAGTTTTCAATGCTCTGCAGTTCCTAGTGAATTAAACAGTGTTTGATAATACAGAACTTTCAACCATTAATGATAGATCTGAAGCCCACAGAGTCATAATTTCTCTTGGTCAAGTTTCTTCTCCATGCTATCACAAATAGAAATAAACGATCAGCAGGTGATTGTATGGAGTTGTGATGATCATAAAATACATTCATATTTGTTGCAGACTTCTCATGGTATCATAGGAGGCAAATGTTTACCCATGTGGGTTGGGCAGCTCTGACAGATTAACTCACCCACTCTAAGTGAAAAACAAAGCTAACTGGAGCAATTAATGATTGTTTTGTCAGCGAGGATGACAAAATCATCACACAACTTTTGTCACGGGATTGGAAGCTAACTTCTTTTGACAGACATTACTTGAATGTTTATTTCAAAAAGCCTGAGCTGTCTTTCAAAGAGCTGAGGCAAGTGCTAGTTCGGCTGCTCCTTTCCATGAAAGAATCAAAGACTCCTTAGGCTTTTAATCTGCTGAGTACAATAAGCGAGCAAACTTTTTTTACTAGTAACCTTCCTATCAAGAAATCTTTCTAAAGGCTACAGCATTTCAGCAATAAAATCATATGCTTGAACTTTAGCTATCAATATTCCTTTCATGCAACAACAACAACAGTGACACTTGCCAGTATGAAGGACTGTTTTCTTCTAAAACAAAACTAGTCACACATGTTTCCCTTGCAGGATTTAAACCAAATGTGACAATAAGCCATTATATTTGGCCTTGATAGAACTATTCTTTCCTCCTCAAGACTTTTTTTCTTCAAGTTGGCCCTTCTTTTCGCTTTGACTTGAGTCATTAGAAATATCAGAATCAAAGATCTGCACAACAGATGGAGCTCGGTTATGAAGAATGCCTTTGGCTGGTGAGGATCTTTGCCTGGCAGGTGTCAAACCAAAATTAATACTGCACATATTATAGCAAAGTGAGACTGCGCTCCTTCCTGACCACAAACATATATTAATAGAACAAGCCACGCAGAGCAAGCTAAAACAGTACTATCCTTCTGCTGAATCCTCCACTGCTTGGCTTTTATTTAAGCACTTACATCCATGCAAAACGTAAACAAAGTGCAACAGGTTAGTTTAGTCTCTCTTTAAAGACATTTTGCATAGGTGTAAAAGACTTCACAAAATACCATAAGCAACATGGACACAGACCCCTCCTGGTTTCTTTTTTCCTCCATTTTTTGTATCAGTGCTCTAAATGCTTATGAAATTTAGTAGACTTTTTGACATTTCAAAATCCACAGGAAAAAAAGCTAGTGGTACTAAAATACACTGTTCAGTTATCATCACTTGCTATGCCTGGCTTGCCAAATGTGATTCAACAGCCTGAGACAGAAGACTCAGAACTTTCCATAGGTGTCAGGAAGGAGAGTTTCAGGTGGCATCACCTGCTCCTCTCCATTTCCAGATGAATGGGAGGCTTAGCATGACAACCAGCCCTCTCAAGCGCCAAGCAGGGCAAAGATATGCAAGAAACCAATTTGGAATCTCATGGCTGGTTTCACAGATCCATACTGTCCAACAGCAATTTTAGCTGTCCAATAGGGCCACAATTTTAGAAAGTCACAGTCACAAGACTTTTAGTTACCTGTAAAGCAAATGTGAGAATGTATTTGTGTGTGTGTGCATATATATATATACATATACATATATGTATGTATACACAAACCCCCTAATTTTTCAAAATCTTAATTAAAATTTATGAAAGTCTTAGATATATGCAAGTCAAATTAATTCCCTTTTTAAAATTTCATTTCCTCAAATTCAAGCTACGGATCTGTCACCTGACCCTGGTATGAAAAGGGTGAAAATGGGAGTGTGGGTGAAGTAATTTCTGAAACCGAGGTCCTAACTCAGAGAGCACTTTACATCAGCAGGGATCAGATGAGCACCCCTTTCCCCACCTTGAGTCAGCACTGACATAACACCCCACACCATGTGCTCAGCAGCGGGGCTCATGGCTGCCCTGTGACATGGCTGGTGCCGGCTGACATAACACGCTGATCCTCTGCAGTCATCAAGAGATCCCAAGACAGCACGGAAAGTAAGGAGATGACTCACAGCTGCAACCACACACTCGAGGGCTGAGGACCCAATTACTGTTCTACTCATTCATGAACAGCATTTTGCCAAAGGAACTGAAGTCAGTTCAAAATGATAAAAGGTATTAGCAAACATTTGCATTACTTCTGCTATTTGTAGAAGACTTGTGCTAGTATTAGTGGGACAATTCATATGCAAAACCTAAACATCTGAAAAAATATTTTACTTAAACAATTAATTTTCATGTCTCATGCATAGAGAACATTTTCCCTCATAGTTTTTTAGTCTACTATCTGCCAGACTTTGATCCAGAATTGAAATTTCAATCATTTTGGCTTTTGTAAATAAAAAATCAGAAATAAAAATGTTTTAACACCAGAATAAAAAGGCTGGAAGATCGACAGACCATAAAAGATTTGTTTTACTTGGTTTGGGATTTTTGCACAGCTATGTTTAATCTAAGTAAGATTGAAACAAAACCAAAAGGCAAAACTAAAAACTAGACAAATCTCTTCTGTCCCACAGATGCAGAAATACAAGTGATGTTTGTGTTCCTGAAGGAACCAAACCTGAAATCCTCCTACAAACAAGAGAGAAGGGATGTTATTTCCTTGACAACTGCCCCTGACATCACAGGAACCGCTTCGAGGTAACAATGGAAATCTAATCTTAAAAAAGGATTTTTTTCTGTGCTTAAGCAAACACCTTTTAGGTTCGACAAACTCAGAAACAAAGAAACCAAGAGGCTTTTTTCATAATGCTGAATATTTCAGCACCAGAACTGTAAACATCAATGTCTTTTCCTTCCTTCCTTCCTTCCTTCCTTCCTTCCTTCCTTCCTTCCTTCCTTCCTTCCTTCCTTCCTTCCNGCTGTTATTCACAGTCCTCCTGCTTCCTTCCTTCCTTCCTTCCTTCCTTCCTCAGATATAGCTATTATTCATTGTTTGACTTTTTTAAAGAAATCAACCACACCTTGAAATGAACCTTCTAATTGATTTGAGGGTGAGATAGGGTGAAGAATTTTGACCTTCACATTCAACACGTAGCCTAATTTTGTGTGTGCACTCCTCAGAGAAGAGGTGAATGACCTGGTGATGTCAGGTTAACACATTCTGCAGAAGCGGCTCAGGTTCCCCTTTGCGGAAATGCACCACACCACATCAGCGCATGAAAGCCCAGCCATGCTCTGTACAAACCACACAGTGCCCACCCACCTAACTGGGCCTTCCACTTGCACTTTAGTGTGTGGAAATATCCTAATGTGCAAGGCTACAAGCACCAAGTGCAGAAGACAGATGAAGATTTGGCTGCAATTCTTTCATGTTCTCTGATCTTGGGAGATTCGAGCTTTCTAAATCTTACAGAGCCTCGGGATTGTATGCTAAAGGTACAAGACTGACCTATTTAAGTATTTTTATTCAGTTTTGCTGATTGAAAGTGGAGGCCTCTTATCTACTCAAGAGGTTGACAGGAACATGAAGTTACTGCTATAACTCAGGCTTTTCAAGACATGCTATTTGCTAGGCATTACATAGTGATACTTATACTGTATTTGAGATATTTGAGAACTTCAGGCACCCCTTGAAAAATCCTTGCTTGAGGCAGCTGGCATTCATACATATATAAAGGTTTTCATGTCCAAAATTGCCAAGTAAATGGGAATAGTCAAGCTGAAAACTGTCAAGAGCTTTACTGTTTTCAGAAAGCTCTTTGCAGGCAGATTGTGAGACTTAGGACAAGAATCCTTGGATCACCTCAAGATGCCACATCTCCTTTTTAAACCATTCAGGTCTAAAGCATTTGACAAAGAGACTCAACAGACCCCCTCTGTAAACCAAGAAAGAAAAGTAGACAACATTTTTAATACGGTTCTTTGTGTCATGCAAGTGTTTCCATATGAAAGTACTCAGTCAACCAAAGATGCCTGTGTCTGTAAGTAAGGCAGGAGCAGAGCTTTTACAGGGAGCAAGTCTGTTTGGAACAGCTGAACAAAAGCTTGATGAAGGAATTTCAAATGACATAAAAATTGTCTCAGATACACAACTGAAAAAACATTGTAGCTCTGTATCCTACAGAATGGTCTTTTAAAGATCTTAAGGAATACAGCTTGAGAATATCTATCAAATAAGATCAGAGCTACATGCAGGGACAGCAGGAGGCAACCGAATCAATCTGCAGCACAGCTCTAGTGCTCATCAGTCTCTGACCCTGAGAGAAAAGATAATTACTGCATAAATGTGCACATTAGACCAAACCAGAAAGCGCAGGAAAATACATGTCTCTGCTAAAAAGAGAAGGTGAGAACTCCTCAGGTTTTACACAGTGGTCTACAGCTGTGTATGTCCCAATCCAATACACTTTCTGCAACTGACGACACAGCTGTGGCTTTAATTTTGAAGTTTTAATTTTTCTATGGGAATCATTAAATATAACATCTTTGTCCCGTTCAACAGAAAAACAAATCCATGTCTATTTTTTTATTCCTCTGCAGCCTTAATTTAATTGTGCAACATTTGCTTTAGAAACATATTGAAGATGTTTTAGATATGACCTCATTTATACACCATCCCAAGCTTTCCAGGAACTCTGAACTGTCAGCCTCCTAGCCTTTCTCGTATCTGAACTACTGTATTTTATGGCTTCCATGCTATACTGTCTGGATGTTCCCCATGTGACTGGGAGGGGAGATGCTCTGCTAAATACAAACACTTAAGGAAGGGAGTTTGCAGTCTCAGCTGTGGGTTAGGAACAAGGCTTTGTACGTATTAGGCTATGTACAGAGTTTGCTATGATTATGTTCAAATAACTCCAAAGAGCTGGGCTTACACATCAAGAGGAGCCAACAGCCCAGAAGCTCTTCTATCCTGGATTTCCTATTCATGACCACAGCTTTGAAAGGTGTCCATCTTTAGATGCTGATGGAGTCCTGCTTTGCCTCTGCAGTTTTAATCAAAGAAGCTAATTGACCAGGTTCCAGATAGGTAAATAACAGATTGTCCCAAATAATCTTGAGCATATTGGAATACGGAAAATCCACTAAAGTACTGATAACAAAAAGTAGCAGACAACCAAAGGGGTGAGTTGTTATTTGAGCCAGAAAGGCTGAAATGTTATGGAAACAAATAGGTACATAGCTGCACCTCACCTCTAGTCTGCTGGCTGCTTCACATGGAATTGTAAGGCATTGGGTTTAACATGGAAAAACATACCTTTGATTCAAATTCTGATGTCTGCATTTACACAAAGTGATAGTTTTTCCAGGACAGTTCACAATGGAGATTCCTTTTTGTCTCTTAGCACTGACTTAGTCTATTCCCACCTTCTGCCACCTTCTCAACCTCTCTTCTCCTCCTGCCTCATGTTGCATTTGCTGGAGGATTCTGGAGCTGGGACAATGTGCTACCACCATGCCCACCCATCACAGAAAGGCAGCTGGTCCATTCCCCAATCCATGCTGGGCAGGCATGCAGCCATCCAACTGGATAGGTGAACTTGTCTGTCAAAGGTATGTCGCAAGTTTTTCCATGACAAAAATCTCCTACTTTTAAAAAACTCATTTGTTTTTTTCTTTTTGTCTTCCTTCTCCAACTTTTTCTCTCCTTCCCCCACTTTTTGAGCAGGAAGGAGAGTGACAGGGAGAATAATGATTTTCTCAGCCTCTGTTGGAAAAAACCCACAAAAATTTTCCACCAAGAGTGAATTTTTTCTGGTTTGTTTTGTTTTGGTTTTTTTGCCCAGTGAGGTTCAGAAGCCATATTTTAAATTTAAAATTTCCTAAATAAGGGTCCAGTTAATACTGTCATTTTTTGTGAAAGGTAGCAGAGACCTGGTACCTCATTCACTTAGCACAGATTCCAGCTGTAAGTGTGGCAAGAAGTCAGCTTGAATTTTTCTCTTGAGCTGTATCTTTCCAAACCTCTTTTCAGGGTTTCAGTTGTATAAATCAAACCCCATATTCCAGTGTGGATGCACAACTTGTCAGGGTTTCCTTTTGCCAGCTGGCTCTGCACTTCCCAGTATTAATTCCCAATGCCTCTACATGTTTGAGAAGGAGGGAGGAAAGCACTGGTGAGCAAGGAGAGGACCACAGCAGCCAAAAGCTCCAGTGGCCTTCCCTTGCACGGAGAGAGCATCACAGATGGGTGCAGCTGGTAAAGGAGAATAAAAAGGTGCTGAGGCCACTGATTTTCCAATGGCATTGATGGGCAGGGCTCTGAGCAGGTTTGGGACCCTTCATTAACTGACCAGAACAGAGTGTGTGTACGCACTGCACACTGTCTTGGTGTGAACTCAGGAGTCAACCTTGTTCCATGTGCACTTTGTCTGAGCAGATGGCAAAGCATGATTGCTGCTGGGTTAAGATTTTGCTGCCAAACCAGCCCCCAGCTGTTTTCAGACTGCTGCTCTGTTTACCAATGCAAAAATAGCCATCTCCCTAATTCCCTCCTTCAAAGTATTATTTTTGGTATTACAGGAGAATATACCTAGCCAGACTGTATAATTAACATTACACAATTTTTCATTATCTACTTACAATGATCTTCCTGCTGTAACTGGTGGTGGTAGTGTTGAAGGGTTGTTGTTTTACTGGGGGTTTTTTAATGCTACCATGAAAATTTGAATTCCTAGGTAGAAACTCACTCGGTACAGAGCCTACACTACTCAGGTGTAAAAGGTGACCCATCACTCTAGCTGTACCACATCTCCCACAAAAAAAAAAGCTTGTGACACAGAAACAAGCCCAAACCTCATTTGCAATAGCAAGTACATAAAGCACGACTGTTCCAGAAAAGACAGTGACAGAAACACATACTTATTTAGTTTATTCCTTCATCAGCTGGGGTTTCTCTATTTCTTTTTGTCCAGGGATGTCCTATAAGGTTGGTTGTTAACTGACTGGGACCCTTCCAGCAGTCTCCAAGTTTGTGCTGCGACCACAGGGCAGCACAGCTTCCTTTGGGTATCCCTCCTTCTCACAGTGCAGCAGGGCTCACTAGCACAGCAAGATGTAGCTCCACGCCGTCTTGACCCAGCAGCATGGTGTTGGCCTCCTGAAACTCAACAACGATCTACAAAATGTGAAACAAGTGAAAATCCAACCTCATTGGCATAAGTAAGTTCCAGACAAACCAACACAAATACAGCTCTTGGAAACATGATGCGTTCTGGGGATAAACAACCATCATCCTCTTTCCTCCATACCTCTGAGTTTTCTTGCTCCTGGAAATAGCGGAAGGAACACCCCAGCTGCGTGTATACACACACACTTCTCAGTAAACCAACAGCAAATGTTGATCCAGCAACTGTAGCTGAAACACAGCAACCCTACACCAGCAATAAAGCACCACTGGGTCAGATGTTACGGTGTCAGCCCAAATTAAGCATCACGAAGCATGCATCAGCCAAGCCAGCAGTCCTCCTTAGCTTCAGTGAGCCTTGAGCTGTGCTGTGTGGAATTGCTGCTTTCCACATGGAATATCTTGTTCAAAGCAGGGACTATCACAGCAACTGCAATAGCATCACTGATTTTTGGTGTGATAAGCTGTATTTAGAGCAGGAAAGTATTGCTCTGTGAGCTGAAAAACAAACCAAATAATGAGCGATAAAGTCATGAGCTTCAGGTTTTAGTATCTGGTGTGAGTACCATTTCCCAAAGCAAAGGGTAGTTTATGTCTGAAGCAATACTATCACATAATCTCTTTATTTATACAGCACATGAAGTGTCCTGCACCCCCACCCACACAATGGTCTGATTCTAGATCCACCCTACTGTTGTTTGTGGGTGGAAATCTAGGTGTGTTGCAGAACCAATGGGTCCTGATATTCTGCAACATCAGACAACGTGAGTCTTTCCTCACAAGGCTCCAAGGTCCTCCTAGACCAAATTTTAAAAAGGAGAGGGCAGGGAGGGGAAGGAATGGTAGACAGATCTGTGGTGGAACTAAAATCTCGGGATTTCTGGAGTCTTTCTCATATGCTGTAATTGAAAAATCATGCCTCCTGTCTTCCACATATACAGCAAACCTTTTTTCTTAGGGTACAAGATGATTAGGAATTTCCCTAAGCTAACCCTACTTTGGTTTCTTCTCTCACTTGGAAATGTGATTTCAAAAAAAGATATGGCCATTAAATGTAGTCTAGACTATTGTTGCCAAATACTTCTTTCAGCATGGAAAGGACCAACCATGAAATAACCAAGCAAGTCACCCTATTATGCAACAGGCAAGAAAACTATTTGTGCTGCTACACTATGTTTTTAATTCTTCTGAAGGCTGCTTTCCCCCAGGGAATTCCAGTAATCTGACTGATTGAAGTATGTTTTGACAAGTTGTAACAGTCCAGAAAATCCACCTATGAAATTACATCCTGGTAGCATCTTCCAAAGTAAACTGAAATCTGGGTATCACAGCTCATTTTGGAAAGTACTGTGCCATAGCTTGCATTTGTTACGAGAACACAGCTTGAGTTTTAGGTGTAGATAACAGGTGGTGTTACACCTATTCACGTACAGCAAGGTGTAATCTTCCCCTGTACCAGGTTTTTGTACCAGCAGGGGCCCCATGGATCACCTCCTGACACTGACCGGAATAAAACTGTACAGTCTTAATATATTCTTATTTCATGTATTTTCTCTCACTTTAGGTGAACACACTGCAAAGTCATCAGCTCACTCTGAAGGCTGTTTGTCTATCCCCAACAAAGTACATCAGAACAAGCTGTCAGCATAGATGTCAGCCTGTTGGAAAGATAGGAATACTAGCAGAGTGTCAGGCAATGTTATGCTGAGAAAGTTTTTTTACTACTCCCACCAGCAGTGCCTGCAGGCCTAAGTCATGTGCCACATGCCAGGCACAGCACATGGTTCCCATCACATAGGTTTCCTCTGGTTACACCACTACTCCATAAGCCTACCAGTCTCACACTCTTTTGCTTGTCACTGCCATGGAGAGTAAATATTTGTCGGGGTATGAAGCTCTTATATAAAAAGAATTTAGGATTCAGAGGACAGAAGTTTTAAAATGCCAGAAGTGAAAACATTTTGGAAAGTGAGTCCCAGTAAATATGGACAGACCAACCCCATTCCATCTTTGGGCTCAGCTCCAACCCGGATGAGTTAGAACATCCTGGAGATATCTACTAGGAAGACAAAGGAGACATAGGCACTGAAAAGCTAGGAAGTCTCAAGCTAACATATTTCATTTTTCCATATTTTTCTTCCTGTATAGCCCAAAACAGAAAGCAGACAGACTTTTAGCAGAAGTTACTAGGATTTATTAAAGACAGGATATTGATATGAAACATTCATGACCCTCAACTTAGCAGTATTTCTCTTGGATGGGGTAATGAAGTAAATTTATTACACATCAGTGCCAAGAAGCTCATAATAAAAATACAGATTATAGTTCTCAGATTCATCAACTCAAACCAGATATTGTTAAAAAAACAGTCCAGCAGGGAGAATGTCTCATAAGATACTTGCACTACCAAAGCAACATATGAAATACATATTTTATCCAACAATAGGATACAAAACAAACAATTTGATTTAAAGACCCTGACACAAAGGCAGCCTGTGAAGACATGAGAAGGAGACCCCTTGTCATGTTATCCCAGGTGTGGAGTGTGCAGAGGAAAATGATAGATATGTTAGACATGGGCAAAACAAGCAGAAATTTTATAGCATCCTGTGTTAATGATTTTATGAGACAGGAAATAAATTAATAAAGCATGGATAAAGCAAGATAGAGAAATACTGTAACTTCCTGGGAAGCCAGGCTTCAGCAAAGGTTCAGGCAGATCACAGCCACAGCAAATCTTCACATCAATTCTATCCATATCATTTAGTCCACTCTCCTCTTCTGTTCCTGACCTTCATTGCTTTCTTTACTGGAACATATCTAGTGAAGAATCAGTAATTGAGGACCATTTTATTAAATTCCTGATTGTGAGATCTAAATACTTCATTCTGCTTTTGCTGCACTCCCTACAAAAGTAAAGACATCTCTTCAAAATGGTCTCAGAGCTTGCCAGTGTTGCATCTGCATGGTCTGCATGGCTCCAGGAACACCTAACACATCAGCCTGCTGTGAAAGGACAAATTAATATGTCCTTGGGTTTTGAAGATTGAAGGCATTGTCACTGCTGAGAGTTTCCATAAATCAGAGTATAACAGACCAATCCTTTAACAACTCGTCTCTTTTCATTTCCAGACATACTACCAAGGGGAAAAATTTATTCTGCCAAGGATTTCCAGTGTTTCCAATTCCTCACTTCTTCCATCTCATCCTCAGGAAAAACAAAGCAAAGCCAAAAACCCACAATCCTCCCCCAAATTCCCAAAACAAAGAAAAATTAAACAAACAAAACAAGTAAGCACCACAGTGTTTCTAACTGCCTTCCAAAATACGACAAACAAAAAAGCATTTAAAATTACTTTAGTTTGGGAAAGTTACTAACCATAAGATCTCTAGTGCGTGTCTGTGTTTAATAGAGAATGTAATGGAAAAAAAAAAATAGAACTTTAGGAAACATCCAAGAAAGATTTCATGAAAAACAGGGTGGAAAGGAGTTTGTTTGGATTTAATGTTTCCCCAGAAGCATCTCTAGTCCAAAGATTACACCACGGGTCAAATGGAGGGGAGCCAGAAAGTGAAACACTTTAAAAATAACCCCTAAAAAGGAAAGTGAAAGTGACCAGTCTAGTTAGAATCATAGAATGGTTTGGGTTGGAAGGGCCCTTAAAGACTACATAGTTCCCATCCCCCTGCTATGGACAGAGACACCTTTCAGTACACCAGGTTGCTCAAAGCCCCATCCAATCTGGCCTTGAATACTTCCAGGAATGAGGAATCCACAACACCTCTGGGCAACCTTTTCCACTGCTTCATCACACTCACTAAGAATTTCTTCGTAATATTTAATCTAAACCTACCCTCTTTCAGTTTGAAACCACTCTTCCATGTCCTGTTACAACATGTCCTTGTAAAAATTCTCCCTCCAAGTTCCACCTTTTGTGACCATGAAATGCAAACTCTGTGATGAAAACCAAATTTGGGCTTTGGTACCATTACTGAACATCACTAAATACTGCAACCTACACATGGGAAGTCCAACAGAAAAATATATGTTCAGCCTGTAAAATTCTTCCTGACTGATACTACTGCTTTTAAGTAAGCTTACATTAAAATATTTCGGTTTGGAACTGACAGTTTAAAATACTACAAACTGTCCTCAACCTTCTATTGTAGCCTTTTCAAGATGCCTCCTAGCAGACAGAGAAGCTTAACAAAGCTCTCACACAAGACCACCTGCCAGCACGTCAGAAAAACTGTATGGGTCAGGTGTCTTGGTAATATTTTATAGCAATAAAGTTCATCTTGTCAGTCTGTTTCACGCATATTAATACTCACTTTACTAAAGATGTTCCTTCCAAATGAAGGAAAGTAACCTGTTCAATGTCTGATAATGCTCAGACACCGCATTGTGATGTTCATGAAAATTCATTTCTCCTTTATAGCATTTGCCTGGATCTCGAGGTTGAAGATGCTGAGGGAAGAGAGAAGGATGGTGTTGAGCACTATGGCAATGGAAAGCAGTTATATATCGTTCCAGTAGATTCTCACAGGCAATCCTTGAAATTCCCTTGATGCCTGCCAAATTGTCAAGATCACAAAATGCTTGTAAGGAATTTTTTTACCTCTTCTCCAGCTGCTCTTTGAGACAGAGATGTGTGCCATTTAAGGGGAACCAAAGGATTAAGCATTAAATTGCCTGACAGAGCACTTGAGGCCCATGCAAGCTAAGTATCTTAATCAAAGAGAAGACAATTCCAAACATCTTGTCAAGCACGACTGAGAAAGAAGTCATCTTACTAGAGGAAGAAATGACCAGCAGCTTGAAGCACTCAAGCAAGAAATACAAGCTGCAGAGGAAAATTCTGACACAGCCCCAGAGGATGCTGAGAAAAGCTTTGAAAAGCTAATTTCTCCTGAGGCTCAGGAAGCTGAAGGGAAACCCCCTGAGAAGTCAGGGGTGCTGTCACTTATCTACTCTGATGTGTCTTCTTGAAGGAAGTGCTGTAGCCTGACAAGGTAACAAAGAAAAAAAAAAAGAAAAGACTAGTTCTATATCTTGGAATTGATGCAGAGCAGGAGACTTGCTCCAATACTGCAAACTGAGCACTTCAGGCTTCAGAAGTGAGCAAGCAAACAAGCTCTGGAGAGAAACAGGCAAATGCAAACAACACTCCAGGGAAAAGATGTTGATGAAAGGTATTGTGCTGTGTGGTAAAAAAGAAAAAAAAGAAGAGTGCTTCAAACAGCCAAAGGTTCCACAGAGGTCTGAACAAATGAAAAGTGGTAAGTACAACTCCGGAGACTTCAAAGACTGGATTTTCGTGGGACCTTCAGATGCTTTCCTGAAGGCTGAGGCTCCCTGTTTGCTGTGCACAGGGTGAATGAGACTTTAGCAGCTGGCAGACTGAGCAAGAAACAAAGCAATGAGAAATGCTGAGCCCCTCAGTAACATGATGGCCTAACAGAGGGCCACAAGGAGGTATGTCTCCACCCATCGTTTGCAGCATGGTTTTATCCAGAGCCGGATAAATATTTCATTTCAAAAGCAAGCAATGTCATAGTCCTTGCAATGAGATGATATGAGAACTAGTGCTGCCACTGACACCCTTCACACAACGTCCCTACACTGACAATTCATTTAGAAGGAGGTTTGAAACCACAGCCCTCAATTCCCAGAAGACTGCACTGACCTCTCTGTCCCTCCCAGTGAAGTAGCTCCTCTTGGCTGCTCTCAGACACCAAAGACATGTAGGGCTTTCTAGCCTCCTGCCTCTGTTCACAGCCAGTGGTTGATCAAGGATCTGCAAATGACTAGTGAAACTCTCAGTGTGAGCTGCTAAAGGAGATGAGCCTTGAGCAGGCTGCAGTAGAACTTTCTGTCCCAGTAGGGCCAGTGGAAGCAAGGGAGGAAATGGGAAAATTGAGTCAATTGAGAAAACTGTCCTGGCCAGGAATGTCTTTGGTTTCTTAACTCCCTGATTTAAAAAGAAAAAGGAAATAAACAAACAAACAAGCAAAAAGAAGATGAAGACGGAAAAAAAAGGGCTGTGATAGAAAAGGCACAGTCAATCAGTTAGTCAGTCATTTCCAGTTCAAATATTTCCGTAAGTGCTTGGCAGTGTTTTCTATGTAAGGGATGTCTACTGCTGGTGAAAGCTTTCTTAGATGTCAGAGAATTCCCCTTGATGACAAACTCTCCTCAGACGCGCTCCAGTCTGGGCAATTTCCCTTTGGAAGCTTTCACAACTTGTTTTTTCAAGCATTCTGAGTCTTCTTAAAAGAAAAGCCAGTTGGCTATCAGTCGCATTTTCAAACCTGACTCACTGAGAGAGGCAGTGCTGAAGTATAGGAAAATTCCTAAATTTAAGACACCAGGAGCATACTACATACTTGACCTGAATACTTTACCTTTACAGAAAACATTTACACAAGTCTTTGGTGTGTCTCAAAAGGGCGTACACACAAGCTGTGTTTAAGAATCATTTTATCTGTTACTAAAATTCATTCTAATCTGGATTATAACTTGGCAACTGAAAACCGGGAAGTCTTACAAAGAATAGTATATAGGTGGTAAGTAAAGAGAAATATTGCAATCTTCTATGTTCTGATAACAAACTTCCCCATAAGTTCTAAAATCTAAATAAGTTTATATTGTCCGTTGCTTTGAATTTAGACATCTTTTCTTACAGAAAATATTGTGGGCTTTTAGTCAGCCCCAGGAGCTGAAGGGGTTGAATCTTAGCTCTACTAAGCTTCCCAGTCTCAGCTGATATTTACAAGATGGGGAATTCATGACCTGGCTCTGCAAGCAGGCAACAGATTGTTCTACTTATTAAAACCATTAAAGCATACATGAACATCACAGCAGTTCTGTCCTCTTCTGCTCTGCTTTTGAATGGTTATGTCCTTGAGATCACCTTCTGGAGTTTGCATGTTAACCAAATTAGCCTTGCAGGTTTGTTGGAAATCTAGAAGGCTTTGCTAAGAAGCTAGAAGCTGTTCTTCCCTGTTCACATCTCCCCTCTAAGACAGCTGCCTTACAAGTCAAGCAATGCACATATGAACACAACACACCTTAGTCCAAACTGAAGAGCAAAATACAGCCAAACTCTAATTATTAATCCAAGAGCAGAGCATACTCCCACTAAGGGACATACAGGCCAGCCAGCACACAAGTAGGATTGTGAACAGTGATGAGAAAAAAGAAAACATTAATTATGGTACATGTCTCCATTATGAAAAAAAATGTCTAAAAATATCTCCTCATTTATTCCCAAACTTCAGAAAGTAGTTACTATGCCAGTAACATAGGATCTTCAATCACAGCATTTGGTGGCTTTGTCTTATTTTTCTTTGTTGCTTATGCTGACAAATCACATACAAGAACAGCTAATAAATATTCCTCATAGTGGAGAATGCTCTAATGCTTTTTGAAAAAAAAAGATCTAAATGATGCAGTTTCTCTTTCTTTGTGTGTGTGTGTTGAGGGTTTTTCAGCTTTGAAACGGGAAGTGAAGTGCTCATCAGTTGCAAAGTGTTCCTTTAATATCAGCCATGCAACAATTACCTCTGCAATAACCATCATTATATTAAATTACATGCTACCCTTCCTCAGCTCAGTGTGAAGACTAGCTGTAGAATAAAACAAGGAAAAAAACCCCAGATCACTGAAAAGCCATTGTAAAGTACTGCGCCCACACCAGGAAGGTAAGTATACTTCCTGCAGGGAAACTAAGTATCAGTTAAGAACTGCCTGTCTTTGTTGGATCTCCTAAGTGAAACCTAAGTGAAGGCCCCTCACCTGTTCCAATATTCATATCACTGTAATGACACAGTGCTATTGCTGAAAAGGCATACATATTGCTGTGTAATTCAAGAGTACAAAGAGGAGTCAAATAGTGAAGACAATTTCACTTTCAGCATTTTCTTAATTTTTAATAATTTTCTTAGCAACCCAAACACCTTCATGAGGTCTCTTTCAATACAGAGCAGGGATTTATATATTCTGCTGCTCTCTCTGAATAACCAGAAGTAGTTTGGTTTTTCCCAGTTAAAGATATATTTGTACTTGCCGGCTTTTAACCAACGTGTACCATTCTGAGGTTTAAAATGAAATTTGTTTTTAAAAGTGGCTTATTGAAACCACTTTTATATTTTGCATCTTTTATGTCTTAGTGACTTCCAGATAGAATTAATTCCACTTACAAGGTATAGGTTTGGGATATTTTTTTTTGGTGGTGTCTTTTCTTAACTCTTAGCTGGATTGACTGCCCAGGAGCTGAAAAATCAGCTGCACTCTGATTCAGTTATTAACCCTGGTAGTTACAACTATGCAGGACAAGACACGCATTCAAAGAGAACAGGGCAGTGTAAGTCAGGCTTAGTGTAGGTAACAACTCAGCAAAGAGTGACACTGAATAGAAAACAGTTCATAGCTATGCATGAATTTCAGCATTCTGAAAAAAAACAGAAACAAAAAAGCTCCAAAAAGTTTTTGGATTTCGTGGGCAAGGCATGTTCCTTGCTGATGGATAACTGTAGCAAGGCCATGAGCAACCACAGCATCATGAGCACAGGCAGAGAGAGGCTGCGCAATGGAGGTGGACACTGATGGAACTGAAGGGAAAGATGAAGAGTCCTGCTCCAGGATTTGCAGTCCCAGACCACAGCTTGAATAGCAAATGACAAATTTCCCCCGTGTCCACAGACAGAGAAGGTTGGATGGAAGGCAGATACCTCCCTGTCTGTAGCAGCATTCTGTCCAGCACTGGGCTATGTGTTGCAGGAATGTTGGGATCATCCATTAGGTTATAACTTTGTGTAGTTCTGGCTAAGCTAGACCAGTAATAATGATCATGTGGATAACCAATGCTTCCTGTAAAGAATGTGGAACTACTTTTGCTGGTTGACATATAATTAGTCTGTGAAGCAAGCACCAGCTGCTGAAGTTCCAATGGATAGAGGGTATTGCCAACTCTATCACAGCCAATTTGCATCTCTGAAAGCAGTCATACCTTTCTCTTCAGCTTTAAGAAATCTTGTTGGAGATTGGGTGAACTGGTTGAGAAAAGAGAGGACCACAAGCAACAAAACAATGATGAATGTCCCTGAACTCATTCTCCTGGAATTAAAATGCTGCTGTTGTTGGCACTTTTGGCAGCAATGAGACGCATCACGGGAATCCCATTGATGTTTATTATCTCTCTAGCAGTTTCTCCTTAATTTCCCTTCTACTCTGCAAGGTTACAAGTTTTTAAATTACTGACAGTGAAGAGCTAACAGAGATAATCCATACTGAGAGCATACGTTTGGGGGTTTGAAAGCTCTTATGTTTCCAGAGAAGCAACAAATAGGCATCCACTTGATTTTCATGTCAAGCACGACAGAGACAATGTCCATCAAGGTCTCTACTGTGCATTTTTTATAAAACTAAGACTATAGTACCATATTTATGGTTCAGAGTTCCAAAGTATTAATATGATAAGTTTTCAAAATGTCATGTCAGAAACTACATATTCTATTAAGCTTCCCAAATTATTCTGGAAATATCAATGATCAAATCCTTGACTAGGGAGCCAGTGAGCTAAGAAGGAAAACCTTCTCTGGGAGTTTAACTCATCTGTCAACTGAGAGAACATGAACGAACATGAAACCTTTTTTGTAAATCTGCTGTTAAAATAAGGAGCAGGTGCACTGAAGTCAGAGCTCTAAGGAACAAAGATAACATCTAGCGAACAGCAGCACATTCATGAATGTCAAGGTATCTTACAGCACATCAAAGCATATCTGGATAATCCTTAACTGGATTTTATTTCAGGCCATGCAGCACAAATGGCCACAATCCTTAACAAAAACACTTTTTAATCATCATGTTTATCATAGCTCCTGGACAATTTGTCATCATTGGTTGCATCAGAGATGACATTACTGCCATTTTTTTAGGACAGAGCACAAATCCCAAGAAGATAACATATTCTAGGCTATTTCCAGTTTATTTTCTTTCTCTTGGGCAGAACTTCCAACTCCTACACTGCAAGACAGTAGGAATTTAATCATATTACATTTCAAACCATGTGGAGGAACCATACACAAAATTTGATTAGTAGTAAAAGTTGATTAGTACTTTCATTTATTTATTTTGCAACATCCATAAATAAGATGAAAGGAGAAAAGAAGATAATCTTTATTCACAAAGGAATCTAGAAAGGACAAAGTTGAAGTCTAATAAAAATAAATGGTTAGATACATAATTGGGTTCATCTCACCACCACAGAAAGAAAAGGGGAGTTGCAGTAGGACCACATTTGCTTTATTCTGTCATATACTCATTGGAAGGACTCACAGGAAGCAGATATAAAGAACATGGAATGATATGGACAAACAATACCATTAAACAAACTTTTCTCAAGTTGATGCACACCTACTGCAGGATGGGACAGTAACACATAAGTAAAGAAAAAACAATCTGGCCTCTACCTTTCAAAGGAGCACACATGATGAACTGAACCTGCTTGTAGTACACACCAAGCTTGCGATTGCCTGGCATATACAAATGCACCCTGAGTGAAATCTTAGCATAATTGAAGGATCCTATGATCTCTGAATAATTTAGGCTGGAAGGGACCTCAGAAAATCTCCAGTCCAACCTTCTGCTCAGAATAGAATTGGCTGTCAGGTCAGATCAGGTGAATCTCGAAAACCTTCAAGAACAAAGTCTGCAATGCCTCTCTGGACAATCACTGCAACCATCCTGGTGGAGAAAACATTTCTCCTGGAGTCCCCATTTCAACATACGTCTATTAACTCTTACCCAACATCACTCTGAACAGCCTGGTTCCGTCTCCTCAATTACTCCAACATAAGCAGTGAGGGAGAGATGTCAGGTCCCTCCAAAGCAATCTTTTCTGAGATGAGACAGGCCTGGTCCCTCAGCCTCTCTTCACATGACAGGTGCAGCATCATGATAGTTCTTTTCTGAACTCATTCCAGTTTATTGAGGTCTTTCCCATGCTCAAGAAACCAAAACAAGCCACAGTATCTAAATATGCCCTCATGAGTGTTGAGGAAGATAATCCCATCTCTTGATTTACTAACCCTGCTCATCTTAAAAGAACCCAGGGTGCTGTCAGCCATCTTTGCTGCCAGAACACTGTTGGCTCCTATTTTCCTGCTATTTATAACATATTCACATTCCCTTTCAACTCAGTTGCTCCCCACAGTCAGTCACGTGTTCTGCCTCTTTTCCAGATGCAGGACTTCACATTTGGTCCTGTCCTAGTTTCAGCCAGGACAGAGTTAATTTTTTTACATTAAGCAGGAAAGGCATGTGGCCAGACCCTGCTGTTACTCAATACCATGTCATGTCATTTGCAATGGGCAGGACTAAGGGACTCTTTCCCATTTCAGGACAGGGAAGAGTGTGGCGTGGTGGGGAGGAACAAGTCTGTATTTTGTCTGTTTTTTCCCTGCAAGTAGTTTCTTTGTTTCTTTTGTTCTTAATATTGTTGCTGTTACTGTTCATTATCTTATCTCATTGCTGTTTCCAGTAAATTTTTCTTATCTCAACCTGTAATTTTCACCTTTTTGTGCCTCACCTTTTTGTGCCTCCACTTCACAACTCTGTCCTGGCATCAGGAAAAGAGAGGGGAAGTGGGAGGTGGGGGAGAGAGCAAGCAGTATCTGGTTTGGGAGAGTCTTGGTTGGCTGAGGGCACTGAATTGGGAAATGCCATTCTTTAAACCAAGACAAGCCGTAATGGTTTTCCTGTGGGCTCAGTCTACCCAGGTCTCTCCGAATGGCAACCTTGTGCATCAGTATACTGACTGGTTCCCCCAGTTTAATGTCATCTGTAAATGAGATGAATGTGCACCTGGTCTCCTCACCCACGTCTCTGATGTAAAACAGGGCATGTCCCAACATAGACCCTGTGCTTGTCACAGGCTTCCAGGCTGAACATGACCCATTAACCACTAAAACAGTCCAATCCAACTTCACAGCACCATGGAACAGGATATTGCATTGCTTATACAAAACCAAGTGGGTTTACAATAGTAATATCTCAAACTGCTTTGTGGGCTACAGTAAGTTTCAAAAGGTCATTTAAAAAATATGTTCTTATTTGAAACTCAGTCTGTGAACATTAAGAGCCACCATCTGTGCAGATAATATATAATCTTCTTTAAATGATTATTTGTCCTCATACTTCCCTCTAGGTAATATTTTCTTTTTTTATATTTAGGACATATCACCATGTCAGCAACATTCACTACAAACAAAGGAACGGAGAGTCTATTGCAAACCACCCTTGAGCACAGGTGCTTACCATATATACCTTAACAGCCTCCTTATAAAGAAAACACAGTAAGGAAAGAATTAGGTTTATTCCTCACTCTACAATTTTTCAAACACATAGACACAGGAAGTTCTAGAGGTTAAGTAAAACTGAGCTCAAAACAGATTAGATATATTCATAGGATAAACAGTCTCTAGTGACTACAAAACAGTGATCCAAATGCAGCCTTTGGACATACTGAAGGTCTATATGTCTCCATCAATACCTCTTACCAGCCCATTTCAGAGAAGCAACACTGCACTAGGGTCTTTTCCCAAGCCACTCCTCAAGTCTCTCTAACAAAGAGGAAATGTTTAAAATAGGGCCTCCCATTAAAAACTGCAAAAAACAAACAAAACAACAAACCAAAAAACCAATTCCCATCAACTGCCTCATGGTTTGATCTTAAGCTCTGACAGAAATATCCTACCATTTTGTCTCAGCTCCCACAGTACTCCAGGCTTGTGTTAAATACCAGGCTATGTTGCAATATTATGCACTGTGACATAAGAAACAAATCAATTCAGAAATCCAAGTCTGGATCTGAATACTTGGACTAATTAAAAGAAACTTTTCTAGAACGTCTAGAAAAGACTAGAAGTACTGTACTTTCCAGAAGCACTGTACTTCTAGAAATTACTTAACAGGCTAAGTCAGCATCTTCTATGAGATAGTATTAATTCCTCAAGGAGCTGGCTAAGCTGGAGAAAATATCTGTTATTTGCTTCAGATAATAATTTTCAAACTCCTTCTACAAAATTCTCCCTCGCTATGCTGCCTACAAAACTTCAGCAATATTTAGAGGACAGAGGTGCTGAATTCAGGGCTTACCATCATGCAGACAAATGCACCACCTACAATGCACTGTGGAGCATGGTGGTTGGTTTGTTTGTTTGCTAAGTAATTTAAGTGGAGTAAATAAAGGTTGAGATTTCTGAGAGGCACAGCAGATTTTCTGCTGTGTTAGATGACCTAAAAGAGAAATATTTTGTTTTTTTCATAACTCAGGAGACAGAATTGTTTCCTGCTAATTAGGTATGATGCAATGAAATGTTAAATATGCAGCTAGGCAGATTAAAATGTAATGAGAAGGAGGGGAAGGTAATGTGATATAGGATGATGAAAGTATTTGGATATGATATTATAAAATAAAAAGTTCGGATATTTGTAGGGTTATTGTTACACTAATTATATCCAAAATCCAAAAGCAGGGTACATGTAATAAAAGCAGCATTCATATAATAAAAACCAAATCCAGCAGTTTGATTTGCATGGCTTACAAAAGCCCATGTATGTGGAACTTCCTCCAAAATGGTGACTCTATCTTTTTATCTCAACAAAACAAGATGATCCAAAAAGTAAGTATAAAAGGGATCTCAAAACACTGCTGGAGTTATGCATTTAAAGAATCTCCTCTTTGATTTTAGTAACAAAGGAACTTTCTGCTTACATAAATGAATAACTTGCTTTTACATATCAAACTATTTCTTCTTTGATATGACAGTTTATGCCGAGTACAACCTGGAAGAGGAACCATCTGCAAAATGAAGATGATGCTTTGTATTTGCATAATGATCCCTGGTTAGTCCCTAAGCCCATAATAAAATGCATATAACAAAAGTAACAACAAAACCACACAACTTACAGCTATGTGTCACAGTCAAAAACTAAATCTCACAACAAATACCACTTTCCCAGCAATGTATTAATTCCTATTATCTTCCCAGCTCTATGTAGAAGAATCAAAGCTGTTCCTGTGCCCTGAACAAATGTTTCTAGGAATTATAATTGACTGATTTCTGAAATGCATTATTGATGCCATGTTTATTTTTACACAGGCATTTGAAAAAACAACTTTTCTCATAGTTAGAGTTTTTGTAGCTGGGTCAGATAACAGCATGTTATCTGGAGTTCAGTGGGAGCTGAACCCTGATGCACAGGCATGCTTCATTAAATCTCAGACTTGGTTCACAAGCCTGTTATTTCTGATTCCTAGGACTACGGACACATCTCAGTATGACGTCAAACACTGTCACTGCTCCAGTGATTTCAGTGGGAGGATCATAAGCAGTGACAGAACTATGACCTGGCTACAGGAGCCTAAGTATATTTTCTGCTGTCATAAGAAGATAATTTCACTAAATTATATGGGTTTCTTAATTGCTCCACACATTATTAATTCACAGCTGACTCACCTTCAAGCCTTACCCACACCCAGGATCACAAGAAATAAACAATATGTACTTGTTGGGCCTTCTATCTGGGGATCAGAAAGTACCACATCCACACCGGCATGCCTTTATTAATTAGCCAAATGGTTTCTGCATTTTGTAAATTGACATGTAGAGCTACAGTACTTTTGTTCCTTGCCCACCCTTTTTCTAGCATCTGTTTTTCCAGAAAAGTATGACTGAGTTTAACAGAAATGATGAGATTCACAGAAGAATTACTGTGCAGAATACAGAATCACAATGTGGGAGGACAGGTTAAACAGTACCTTCTAATTCCCTATTTCTCCTGTCAACCCCAGCCTTAAAACTGCATTGATGAGATGCTTAACTTGTACATTTTCTGCCTTGGTCTTATCACTGGACCATTTTCTGTCTCTTAAGGGTAAATGTATGGGGTTCCTCAGCTCCATTCCTGTATGGCTACACTATGCCAGTGACAGCAACTTTACTAGGGCAGTTGCTATGAGTTTCTTCCCAGATTTTCCAGTCTTCAATGTTTCTCTGTGGGTAGATCCCTTTGTATTTCTAAATCATTGTATCCAGGTCTGCCCTATTCAACATTTTCTCATACCTAATCTCAGACTACAAACAGACAAGTGTGACACTAGTTGAACTTCAAGCACCAGTGTTGGTGTGTTTTAGCAGTGGTACAGCTGGCCTTCCGTAGACTCTCCACCATCCTCAGAGAGAGGGGCCTGGGGACAGGTTACCAGCACCAAAGGGTCTTTCTGACCAAACCTCAGGAGCAGATATAAAGTAGTCTACAGGCTGGACAACTGTTTCTTACCTGAAGTATCAGTCCCAGTCTTCCCAGAGGCATGCTGCTTTTCACCCCATCTCACAATGGATGAGTGCTACAGCAACAGAGGGTGGCAGGCTGGATAAGGCGCTACATGTGATCTAGAGTTAGATGCTGAACACCCCTGCTCTCTCTAACATTTTGCATTATCACATGCTGTTTTATTACAGACTGTTGCCCTTGCACTAGGTTCAGCTGTGTTGGAATACAGGACAGATTTATGTCTGGCTACAGTACATCTACCAGGAAATCTTTCAGTCTTTACTAAATAGAAATATTTAATTTGTCAACCAGCAATTTCCGCTAAAGGTTAATGACCTCTCTTATTAAAACTATGAACCCTACATCTAATTTGAAATTTTCTGGCCTCAGATTGTAGCCACTGACTCCTGTTATGCCTTCTGTTCCTGCAAAAGTGACCTTTTAGTAACCCCTTATTTTAGCATCATGTGTTTTCCCCTCAGGAAAGCACTTAAACATTACAAATGACCAACACTCTAGTTTCATTTTAAGAAGATAACTCAAATGTTAAGTTTAACATTCTCCTTAAGTAACTGGAAGTCATGTAAAAAATATCTTGTTGTCCCTCATTTCTACATGCTCTTAACTAGAGACAAATGTTAGAAATATCCTTAGAAAGACAGAAATAGGCAAGTCATCCCTACTTGGCCTGGTTACACAGCATGACTCAACAGTGGCCACAGATTTGCAACACATTTTTAAAAAAAGGGGAAAAAAACCCCACTACTTATGCAGGCAGTGAGACAAAGTTATTCCCTGTAAATCTAGCATACACCAAACACAAATTATCAACTAGCATGGAAGTTAAAGAATTTAATTATAACAGAAGAAAACAAACAAAAAAACCCCACCCTAATTGGAATAGCAAAACTATATAAAACCATAAACTACAGATTTTACTCTGATTTAACTTACAGTAAGAAAAAAAAATCACATTTGAAGAGCCATAATTGTTGAGAAAGATGGGACAGGAAAAGCTTACAAATATGATTGCCTGGCAAGAGATACTGAAAATATAAAATCTATGAAGGAAATAGAAATGAAAGCCAGCTTTGAGATGTAATCATGGCAGGCAGAAAGACGGTGATTGTAACAAACAATGGGACACTAAGAAACCCAAGAGTATAGCCCCATTCCTTCCTACCAAGGTATCACGGAAAAGATAGATAAGAAGATAGCCTTTAGAGTTTAGAATACAGAGTGATATGGTAATATAACAGTTCTCATAGGCTGTATGCAAAGTCTGTAGGTTTTGTATCACGCGCGGGTTGGTCACTGTAAATTAGAATATTCAACACATAAGGAGATATAATGTATTGTAACAAGGGTCTCGCTCTCTTACTTTACCGCTCTTACCTGGCCCACCCCTCTTACCTCACCTCTCTTACCTCGCTTACCCCTACTCTCTCTCTCTCTCACCCTCTTTGGGGCATCCCTTCAGCCGAGGCTGGTGGCTGAAGGCAAGACCCTTTTTACCCATGACCCTTGCAATAAAACCATGTGTTCTCTCAAAAGTGTCTCAGGTTTGCAGAGTTCCCTCTCCCTGCCGTCCACGGATGTTCCTACACATAATATTGCAGTATTATCTGAAAGGAAGGCCTTCCTTTACTGCCTAAAGATTTCATAAGTTATTATTGCTAACCTGCTTCATTCAAAGTTCCAGAATCATTTTTACACTGGTTTAATTTTTTTTTTTTTTAACTAGAACTTAAAAAGGACAGCTTGAGAAGTTTTACTAATTATTTGTTAAATTAACTTAAAATACATTTTTTCATCTTAAAAGTAGCCAGATTCAGGCTTAAAATTGTAACTGAGATTCACAGCTTTGAGAGATTTGAAATTTGAGCAGCTAGTTAGCAAATTCACTGGCTGAGGCAGTAATGCAACAGTGCATTAGCTGTTCTTTTATCCTCAGAGGTTTCCTGATAACCTGGTAACTCAACTTGCCAGCCTTCTCAAACGAGATGACTGCTGGGTGGCAAGGGGAGAACAGTGGATGTTGTTTATCTCAGCTTTTGTAATGCTTTGACACTCTCTCACAACAACCTAGCAGACCAATGATGTGGTTTGGTCCAGATAAATGGACAGGGAGGTAAACTGACTACAAAACAACCTGTTGAGCTTTAAGGGTTGCAGTTAGTGGCACCAAGTCTAGCAAAACACAGCTGGAGGACCCAGCAGAAGAACCTGAGGCCAAGACAATTTAGCCTCTTCATCAATGGTGTGGATGCTGGCATAGCGGATACCCTCAGCAAGTCTACAGATGATACAAACTGGGAGCAGTGTCTGATGCACTAGAGCACCTTGCTGCCATCCAGAAGGACCTAGACAGGCGGAAGAAATTGGCCAACAGAAATCTTGTGCAACTCAACAAAATTAAATGCCATATTCTGGGTAGGAATAATTTCAAACACCACTACAGGCTGGGAAGCAGCTCCCTAAAGAAGGACCTGGACATCTGGATGGACAAGCTATGAGCCAACAATGCACCCCTGCAGCAAAGCAGGCCAACAGTGTCCTGCATTGCGTTAAGCAGAGCATCACCAGGAGGTCAAGGGAGGTGATCCCTTCCCCTCTCCTCAGCCCTGGTGAGACACAGCTGGAGGGCTGAGTCCAGTGCTGAGATATCCCCCAAAAAAGAGACATAGGCATGGTGGACTGAGTCAGCCAAAGGACCAGAAAGATTGAGAGGGCTTGGAGCATCGGACATAGGAAAAGAGGCTCAGAGAACATGCCATGTTCAGCTTGAAGAAGCTCAAGGGCATCCTATTCATCCTACCCATTCCTGATGGGGTAAGCAAAAAAGATGGAGCCAGGCTCTTTTCAGTGATGTCCAGTGAGAGGATGACAAGCAACGAGCAGAAATTCAAATAAAGGAAACTCAGGTTAAACACAAGAAAACTTCTCACTGAGGGAGTGACTGAACACTGGACCAGGCTGCTCAGAGAGGTTGTGGAGTCCACCCTTGGAGATACTCAGAATCTGATGGATTACTGTTCTGAGCAACATGTTCCATCTGACTGTGATCTCAGCAGGAGACGTTGGATTAGATTATGTCCAAGGGTCATTGCCACCCTCAACCATTCTATGATGTTGTGACTATGCATGTGAAAATAGAAATTCTTTTCATTAGAGATATAATTTTGCCACTCTGAGCAATCACTTGCCTCCCACTGCAAACTGTTTTTTGAAACTTTCATGATCTGTAGAATTGTTCTCTTGGCCATTTTGATAAACATTTCTTTTCCCATAACTCATCCACTCTGTTAAGAGGAATTAAACCCTTCCAGTCTGAAAGAGCATAATGTGTTTTCAGGGTGAAAAAGCAGGAAGAGGAAAATAATACAGGGTGAACTTCTTATGCTAGGAGAAAATACAACTGGCTATATTTAGAGAAGACAGCAAATGGACTCTTGGAAATGGCTTTGTCAACACCTGTGATAAGTGGAACTATCCATATGCTTGAAGTTAGGCTTGTGATTAAGAATATTGAACAAGGGTCAGAGTATCATACAAGGAAGCCCCTTGAATTCTGTTCAGCAGATGGACAAAGTCAAGAGCAACAAAATCAGTCAAACAAGCCAGACTAACATAAATAAGACTAAAATAAAGCCATATCCCTGGCTGCCTCTTCACTGATCATCCCTACTAATAAAGATATACCCACTAGCCCTTAAAGTTACATCTGATTTACTTACAGTTTCTATGTCACAGATACCAATTCACAATCAGTTTGGTCTACACTCAGAAAGCTCTTAGGAAATTATTTTCATTTCAAACTCCTAAACATGGACATTAGAAGAAGACACTAGACATGTTCCTAGGCTCCTAGACATGTCCAAATAGACACTAGACATGTTCCTAGGTTCCTAGACATGTCCAAATAGAGCCCAAAAGCTTTGCTATCAGGAAACTGAGGTCACTCTCAAACACACATATATGTGCTTTACAATGCACATCATCCTGAGATATCCACTGATGTGCACCACAGTCATATGACAGATAGAACAGGCTGGACATGTATGACATGCACCACACACCATAATGGAAGTACAAGTTGTTTTCTTCATTACAGGAACATCTTAGCAGAAAGATAGGCACCAGGGTACCACAAATACAAGGTATTCTAACCTCCATTGTGCTTTAAGGTCAAGAGGACTGCGGGAAGGACAGGAGAGATCTAACCGGTTTCACCGTTGCTCACTGATAGAATAGCTTGGCAACCTGTCCTCATTTTGATTTAGATATTTTGGAGGGAAAATAAAATTGTAATTTGGGGATAGAAAATTTTAGAATAAGTAGTGTTGCAAAGGATTCCCACTCTGGCTGCAGTGTAGTTGGAAGAGTTGGATGTTTTGGGTTTATTGGGTTGTTTCGGGTGTGTAAGTTGATTTTCTCATAATTCTGACAGAAGTACCTGAGAGTTTTATGTTGCTCAGAAAGTATTACTTCCTAGCAGGCTGGTGTACAAATACAACTTAACAACACTCAGAGTTTTTTTTTTACTATTATCTTGAACACTTGGAGGACTCTTTTCGATTATTATATTGAATAAAAGAAACATGGGAGGAAACAGTTCCTCCCTTGCTTGCTTTCTCTCCTTCACACAAAAAAATAAGGCAGCCCCAAGATTATTTTAATGTTTAACACAAAAATTAAAAAATGCAACTCACATTCCTTATCAAATACCAGTAAATTTTCTAAAGAAAGATCAGCCTTCCTCATCTTCTATAAACAACAAAGGGCCACAAACGGCCTCCAGTTCCCCTTATGTTTTGGTAAAAGCAAACTGCAGTTCAGATAAAAAGAGAGATTCAGTATTTTGGCCTTGATAAACAGATTCTATTGAAATAAGCAAATGAATCTCAGGAATGGGGAGATGCTCTGAACATTTAAGGTGCCTGCTTTAGTCTCTCGAGCCTCATAAACTGCACTTAAGTTTCACGGATTTTTTTACTAATTCTGGATTTAGGAAGCTCTGATTTACTACAGAAAAAAATTACTTCAAGCCACTTTAAAATCCTAACATGCTGTATAAAAAAAATAAAAAGGAAAGCAGTAAATACAGCTGGCAGTGCCTGGTTTCTGTGAGCTCCTCTGCTATTTGTATCACTCCACCATGCAAAGCTCACTCCAAATGGATGCTCTGGCAGAGGTCCCAGACACACACGCCACCAAGTTACAAGCAGCTCCCCATCACATCACTCTCAATAATGAGAGCCACAGCAGCAGTTCTTCAACATCTTTTCCTCTATGCAATCCTGGGATACATTCCTTATGTCCTCTCCTGCCTTCCCCAACCAGATGGAGAACTGCTGACTCCAGGAGAAACAAGTAAGGGAGAGATGGGGAACTGCAGGCTTCCCCATGAGGAAGAGGTTGCTCTTGCAAGGAAAACCATGGGGAGGGCAGCTAGCAGTGACTGGGCAGGGGTAGCAGGAGCAGGCACCCAGATCTAACCACAGCTAGAGGAGGGTAGGCTGGCAGCCCCCACAGCTGAAGACTGGTACTGACTGGCCACTATTCCTACAACACTCCTTGCTGTGTCTTCCACCCTCCTTCATCTTCCCCAAACAGCTGAAGACTCTCCAACTCCCCCAGCCCTGGCCTAGCCACCTCTTCCCAGGTGCTCTCTTTGTGCTACTCTCTGAAGCACACAAGGCACAACCTTCCCCAACCCCACCCCAGTATATTCCACATTCCCCAACAGACAGAGGTGTGTCCTGGCTTGGCAAGCCATTGAGCTGCATCACTGGGAAAGGAGAACAGCAAAACATTTTATGGTGTGAAAAGTTGCTTGGATGAGAGGGTAGGCAGCTGGTATGTGAGAGGAGGAAGATTCAGAGGGAAAAGCTGCAAAGCAAAGTTGAGTCCAGGTGAGACACTGAGTGGTAAGCACAGCAACAGCAGGAGAGAGAAAAAAGTAGACAAAGATCTTCCTTCAAAAGAGCTGGAAAGGATTATGTAGGATTGTGACCACATTTTTCCTCAACCATCCAGGCTTGCCTTCCATCTAAGCAAAAACCAGGAAAGCTCATTTTTTATTGTGCACAAGGAAGCTCTGGGAAGCTCTTTTTGAGAAGAGTGGCTATTCCTCATTCAGGGGACAAGAAACAGATTTTTCTTTTCCATATTGCTTCAAGCACTGAGATAATCCAGGTGCTAGTTTACTCCTGAAGCCTGGGAACAGCCCTAAGCATATACAAAATACTGATGAGCAGAACAGTTAGCTCATTCCAGAAAGCAATAGAAAGGAACAGCAAAAAGATCCACCAGACTGCATATGTGTATGCTGGAAAGTGAAATGGATGATTTTGGGAGTGGCCACAAAGGATGACAGGTGAGGACAGGGGCCTTAGCCACACTCAGGTCTAATAGAAGGGACTGAGGGTTTGGAAACCAGAGAGTGGAAGCATGAGCAGCTTGAGGTTTTAATGAGGGAAATCACAAAGAATGTGATGATGGCGGGGAATGGGGTGAGTTCTCTAAGGAAGGCACTGAAACATATGCATATACATTACATCACTGTCTTGCTCTCTAGGCCAACAATGTAACATATACATATGTTCTCTATGCTCCATGCTGGGTGCCTGGGTGGGTTTAGGGGTACACTGCATCACTGAGAGGGAGGAGACTTTGCTGATCAGGATCTAGCATAGGTCTTGCCAGTAGAAACCACCACATTCTTGAAGTCAGATTTACCATTCTACTAAATTAATGAATTTGCACTATATACAAAGCAAAGAGAGAAGAGGATGACAAGCATGAGACAGTCTAGAATGTGCCAGCAAAAGCAGGGACATCACAAGGGTCGCAATTTGCTGCCTTTTCCTGATGCATGTGTGAGTCCAGCAGGGCTATGGTAACCACAGCCAGCGCCAAGTCCTGCATGAGGTACTTTTGGAATGGTACAGCTTCAAGGATTCAGCATGCCTCTCCTTTCAAGAAAGATGTGCAGATCGCATGACATTTGAAACACATTTCATAATCAGGGCATATACTCTTCTTTCATAATTTCAATTATCTACCATCATTCAGATGAAAAATTGCTTTCCAAGACAGCATAGGCATTTACCACACCTGCCTGACTTCAGCAGCACAAGCAGAGAATTTCTCTAGAGGGATCTTGGGTTTTGGTGGGGTTTTTTCTTGCTATTCTTACACGTTTCAGCCAGCCAGAGCCTTCTGTCCAACAGAATCATGGTATGTGAGAAAAATTCTAAAGGTTTAAATAATTAAAGTCAAATAATAGAAGTCTAGTTTTCAAAGGGAACCTGAAGAGAAAAGCTGGTTCACAAATGATATCTCTATTGTACGTAACGCTGCAGTAAAAGTCCAACTCAGTTGTTCCTCAATGGGGAGAAAATTGCAGTTTTGTAAGAAAAAAACACCTTGCAAATACAGGGCTTCACTCAAGTTATCTGTTACAATGAACGAGAAAATGGATGTTACTCCTGTCACCTGTAACTACCACAGGGTGGACCCAAGTCAGTCTCTACACACAACTACAAGTGCCATCATGACAAGCAAAGGCATGCATATTGTCAGCAATGTAGTTTTCTCAGCATTGAGGCTATAATTTAATTTACTGTGGTTGACATAAAATAAACAGAAGCTATTGAAAAGGATATTGTCTATATCATTAGAATCCACTGAAGAAACTCCACTGGAGAAAACGAACAGCTTTGACCCAGGAAAATCCAAGTGAGGGAACAGAAAAGCAAGGCAGCAGAATGATCAATTTTCTGGCCCATCAGTCTAAAAGAACAAGCATTAAATCATCAAATGGATTGTAGATGCTATCTGGTTCCGAAGGTATTCTGCAGAAATGCAGGCATTATGTACTGCTTACTTACAATTTGCTTGGCTGAAAGCACACAGCTAGTATATCCTATAATATTGGGCCTCGAATAGAAGAAGTGTGAAATGTGTCCCAGGATACATGCCAGGAAAAGGAGTAGGAAGGCATTGCTTTGGGAAGCAGCAAGTCTTAGCTTTTTGAAGGCTGTTTCAGGAAGGCAAGACACAGGCTCAAAGCAGTGGCCTGTGCATGCTGGATAAACTGCCAAGAGCCAGGCCTGGTGCAGAGGGAAACAATCAGTCTTCTGCGGAGCTATGAAAGAGCTGATTTCACTATTGTGAAATCTGTTGTCTGGTCTGGACCTGCTTCCCCCTTAGATACTGTTTGAAACGACCCTCTTTGCACACATCAATAATGCTTACTCATAAAATAAACCTGGCCTATAATAAATGAAGTACTTGTTGCTGTGCACTGGCTGACTACTGGGAGTGTCCTTGTACTCTTGATTGATCACTCATTTAAGCTGAGCTCAGAGTCTTCCACCAAAGACATTATTCACTTCTCTCAGATGGCAGAAAGTATTGTAATCCCAAGAAGGATTAGCAGAGCTGTATCATTTTATATCATATAGGAACCAGACTATTTACCTTAAACTGCATTTAATTCATTGGCTACTTATTTCAGCTTTTTCTAGGAGTTATTATTGTGATCCTGAAAAGAGAAGGAGAGCTACACTGGGTATTAAGACTCAACAAGATAAGTTTAGCAACTGAGAGACACACTTTGAGATAACAGAGCAAGTGAAATTCAGTTCCTAAAAGCAACCTTGAATTCTGCTGAGGGGATATTTTCTTGTGTTTCACATTTACTAGTCTAGTGTTTCCTTCCCTCTTCTCCCTTTTTTTTTTTTCATTTAAAATAATTTGTAAAATAGTAGGCAATAATAATAAATATCTACTTGCAGTCTCCAGTGACTGACAGAGGGATTGACTTCCTCACAAAGAACAGGATAGGGAAGTGAAACCTTAAGGAAAATACTGCCATGGTTTCTTTCCTCTGAATACTGAGTGCCACTGGACTTAGGCCCTGAGAAAAAAAGAATGAGGGTGGAGAGGATAAAAAAAATGCAGAAAAGGACTAAAAATAGAATATTTCTAAGGAAACATCTGGACAAGTGAAAATATAAAATGAGAGATTGGCTTGTTTAATGCAGAAAGTAATTAGAAAAATTATAGGAAAGAAGAAACCTCCTACCTTCATAGAAGCCAGTGAGAATAAAAAGCCAGTATGTTTAACAGAAGAACAGCAAACGGCAACAAGCTATTACATAATTTCTGTATCTTTAAAAAAATCAGTTTTAATTATTTACTTATCCCTGCCTTTTTTTTTTGTTTTGTTAGTAAAATCACTCTCTTTCTGAGGGAAGTGTTTGTTTGTTTAATGTAGTAAGAACATATCTGCAATTACTGTTTGTGTTCATAAAGTCCATGAAGTGCAATTAAACCATATTAAACAGTTTAAAAGACAACACATAGAATAAAAAATTAGAAATCTCTGTTTCACTGCTTTCCATGCTTAAAAATAAACTCAATGAATTGATGGCTTTATGTTTTCAAATTCTAAGTAAAACATTTCTTAGTTCCAGAATTCCTGGAAAACAGTAAGAGTAACTAAGAAAAAAACCTAGGAACAGCAAAAGCTCAACAAATAGCAACTGTAACTTAATAAAAATTTACTTAATTTCATACTCAGCTGCAGGAAACACCTGCAATTGTAACAGAGATTTTGGTCTCTTAGCTATCAGACTGAAATAGTTCATCAATATTCTATATTTTAATATGTTTTTAATGTGGATTTTGCTGGGGAGGGGGGATCATCCATTAATTATTCAAAAGCTTTAAACCTTCCTGTTTTATAGAAAAAAAAAATCCTCAGGCTTGAGAAAGAATAAAAATTTAAAGCTCTGACCATGACTCCATCAACAAACAACCTTCAATAATTTCCCACTTACAGTAAAATATTTGCACGGATGTTAAGAAATAATATATGCCCTCATCTATTACTTAGACTTTTTGAAAGCTTCAGCCAGTAAAACTCAATTTACAGAAGTACGTTCATTTTTCAGGAAAATATTCTTAGAAATTGCATCTTGTTAATACATGCAGTCAAATATCAAAATGCTTTCCAGTGCTGCCATGCTGGGGGGTTTTGGTACGCATTGTAGTCAGACATTCCTTTAATACAACAGCAAGCAATATTAAATTTATCAACTTTTACTATGCTGTGTGCAACTCCCCAGTGTTAAACCTTTCTATTAAGCAATTCAGCAACTGGCTGACAAGGAAGAAGACTGGCCTGGCTGAATAGAGTTTTGGCTGGAACTCAGGAAAAAAAAGGAGAGTTTATGACCTTTGGAAGAAGGGGTAAGCAACTAATGAGGTTTACAAGGATGCCATGAGGTTATGCAGGGAGAAAATTAGAAGTGCCAAAGCCCACCTAGAACTTAATCTGGACAGTGCATCCTCAGTAAGTGTGCAAACAACACCAGGACAGGAGCATTGATCTGCTAGAGGGTAGGAAGGTTCTGCAGAGGGATCTGGACAGGCTGGATCAATAGGTCAAGGCTTCACTTGGGTCACAACAACCCCATCCACAGCTACAGGCTGGGGAAAGTGTTGATGGGAAGCTGCTCAGAAGGAAAGGACCTGGGTGTGCTGGTCAACAGGCGCTGAACACAAGCCAGCTGTGCCCAGGTGGCCAAGGCGCCCAATGGCATCCCAACCTGTGTCAGCAACAGTGTGGCCAGCAGGACCTGGGCAGTGATTGTCGCTCTGTACTCAGCACTTGTGAGGCCACACCTCAAATATTGTGTCCGGTTCTGAGCTCCTCACTATAGGACAGACACCGAGGTGCTAGAGTGTCCAGAGAAGGGCAATGAAGGCTAAAAGTCACAAGTCATATGAGGAGCAGCTAAGGGAACTGGGGTTGTTTAGCCCAAAGCAGAAGAGGCTTAGAGGGGAACTTATCACTCTCTACAACTGCCCGAAAAAAGGTTGTAGACACATGTGGGTCAGTCTCTTCTTCCAAGTAACAAGAATGAGACGAAATAGCCTCATGTTGCACCAGCGGAGGTTTGGATTGGATATTAGGAAAAATTTCTTCACTGAAAGAGAGGGCAAGCATCAGAACAGGCTACCCAGGAAAATGGTGGAAACAGCATCCCAGGAAGTACTCAAAAAACATGTAGATGTGGTGCTTAGGGACATGGTTTAGTGGTGAACATGATGGTACTGGGTTAACGGTTGGACTTGGGTCTCAAGGGTCTTTTCTAACCTGAATGATTCCATGATTACATGAAAAATCTCCTAAATAATGGTGATCATGTAGGCAAAGAATGAGCAGTGGAGGAAAAGGGAATATGAGGAAAATGGTAAAGGGGAAAAAAGGAGAACATGAGCAAGCAGGATGTCTCACTGACTCCACTGAAAAGACGGAAGACAAAGGAGTCAGATTTGTACCTAAGGAAGGAGGTACACATGATGGGAGGCTGTCCTTAACACCTGAAAACCTGTCATCTAACTGGATCGACAAATAAGAATGGCATATCAAATGGATATGGACTTTGGAGCTAGGTTTTTGAACAATACTGCACTTAGGAGATATGGCAATGGGCAAAGGAATGTCAGTGAGTAAAAAAAAGGAGAAAGAAAACAGATTCAATACTATGGAGTGCAGTAATTGAGAGGAAACACAGGATTACGCCTAATCCAGTACGGGAAATGGATGTGGTTACTGAGAAACAAGTGAAATGATTGTGTACTAATACTTAGGTCATAGAGCAGAGAAGAAAAAATGGAATTTCAATTGCTGATGCTAAATGTGAAGCAATATATTACAGGAATAACAGAAAATGCAATCAGGATTGGAGCATGACTATATTTGGCAAAGGTGAAAAAAAGAAGTAAAAATGGTGGACAAGAACCGAACATGAATAATGGGAATGGGATGAGAAGGAATAACATGAATAATACAAAATCCTTTTAGGAGAAAGACACTGTGCAGTAGATTCTCAGTTCCTTTGAAGGAGATCTCTTCCTCTTTTCCCCAAAGAAATTTTCACCTGACACTCAAAAGACACAATTCATAGTAGAAAACAAGATTTTAAATTATGAGTTAGAAATAGCAAAACAAATGGATCTAGTAGCTGCAAGGGCCCAGCTATTTCTGGATGTGAGATCCTATGTTCTTTACTAAAAACAGATAAACAAGAAGGATGGTGGGTACTCTTAGGGTTGATTTTGAGAGTAGCTAAGTTTTCTGTAAAACAATTGGATTAAGAAAATAATGAGTTGTGAGACCAGTATTTGGTTTTGTTTACACTAAACAGAGAGATAATCAAAATGCTTGTAATAAAAGTTCAGGACTTCAAAGGGGCAAGTTTGATAAACTAAAAGAAAATACATATTAAATATTCACCTGGCCTGAAGAAGTATCAGATAGGAAGAACTATCTGAGGTCTTGAAGCATTGCTAGAGAACTACAACTGAAAAAACAAGACCACAAACAGAAAGACTGAAAGCCAAATTTATGCTATAAACTGGAAACTCATAAACTGGAAATATCAAAGAAAAACTCATAAAATCACACAGATAAATCATATGTATTTTACATATCATTATATCACCCTGATATAATCAAAAAAGACAAAGACACTGCTGAAGTGTATCAGATGTGCCTCTCTAGACAAAGGTGCTCTGCAGTGCTCTGGCAGTACAAGTCAAGAGCTTGAGCACTGAGCAAAGGTTTTCATTATCCATATTAAAGGAAACTGGTGCACAGCAAGTTTACGGGTGGTCAAAAGAACAGATAAGCTTTGCCTAGACAACAAGAGGGCCCTTGGTTAACTTTGGAAGAGGTTGACTTCTAAGAGAGCTACAAGGTTTCTTTCCATAAATATTTTGCAGAGGCAGTAAAAGAGCTATTTAAGCAAAACAATGTTAACTTAAGAACAAGTGAATATAAACACACCACAATGAAATTCAATCTGAAGTTAGAAGAAAGCTTCTATCTTGACTGCACAGAGGTTTTGGAACATAATTTTAATGACAGCAATGAAGACAAAGAACTGAACGGGATTTTGATCACTTTGCAAATAGTATAGCAGGAGGAGGTTGCCTGGAATAGCAAGAGAACAAATGCTAGGATCAGGAAATCTTTTCCATTCCTAATTTAAACAAAAAAATGTTCACTGAAACTTGGCAGAAGCTATTCAATGCTGTGTTTAAATGGCTGTCTCTGTTATTTCATGAAATGTACTTAAAAGGATTGTTAAAAGAAAAACCTTTCTGTTGAAAGACAGCATGGTGTTTTTATGAAGTACAAAAAATAAGCACCCTACAATCTCAGCCAGCACACTGAAAGCCCATTAAAATAAGTTGCAGAAAATTCATCAGGAACAGTGATAACTGTAAAAATGAGGCATTATTGCAACAGTCTAAAATTCATGTATTTTGGAGTTATGTATTTTGGTAAAACTGAGGATAGGAAAAACCATCTGTGGTTAGGACAGTGGACTGGGAGTTAACAGTTCAGTTCCTGAACCTGACATAAACTTCAGGGAAGCCATTCATTCTGCTGCTTAATTTGCTAGCTGTAAAAGTAAAATAATCATCTTCTTTTCCCTTGCCCGATATATATCAGGGTCTCCACACCTGGAGATGGTGACTGTTGAGAACACCAGGGCTGGCTCTCATATTACATTTCTCATGTTACTGTGACCAGCAAATTGATCACACAGGATGACTTTGGCTCTACCGGTTTATTCCTACTGTGCTGGCTTCTAGCAACAGACTGAGCAGTGCTTTTACAAGTAAAATCACATAACAACTTGGAATTCAACCACAACAGAAGTCAATCTTTCTATATCAACCTGAAATATCAAAGCTCTGGCTTGTAAATGAATTATATGCAAATGGAAGACAATGCAACTATAACCACTCCTCACATGGTCAGTCACAAAACTCTCATAATTAACAATTGACAGTCTTCAAGTTCAAAGGTCCAACTCAGTCACACTCTTAAGATTTAAGTAAAAATAAAATGTACATTAACTTAATCTTTAATATCTTTTCATAGAAGATACTCTACATTTTAAGACGTCTTTTTGAATGCCTGTTTTATACAACTTCAGTACCTCCCACCAATATAAGAAGAGGAAATGGGATAAACCCCAAGGATTTCAGTGTAAGCAGAAAACCTTGCTGCATATCTGAAGAAGCTTCTGTGAAAAACAAGGATTACCACATTTGCATAAAGGTTGACTTGTTTTAATCCATATTTTGCAATGGAAGGCCTTTCATAATTCTCTTGCCTATTATTATTTCTACAACCTATAAGGCAACATGGAAACCCATTCTACCTTCTATGAATTGAACATCTACAATCTTTCATCTTCATTTTAAAAACCCCAGCAGCTATGAATTAATAAGGCCTACTTAACATGATGCAGGACATGTTCTACCTATCTGGTATGCAGAGAGCAGAGTTTTATTATCTTCCTTCTGCCAAAAAATCCAGTGAAGAGATGAAGCAGCTCTTTCGATAGATCTGGAAGTCTGCCCATGTTACGCAACATGCACATCACAGCACACATTATTTCAGGTTACTGCTGAATGGGTGTGCAGATTAATCCCATGCAGAAAAGAAACAAACAATGCTTACAGTTGTGCCAGCCAGAAAGCAGCCACTCACAGTAACACTGCTGGGGACTATTTGATACAAGGGAGACAGACTGACAGACATTGCCTTTTTGCATATGAAGGTGGTTTGTTATGCATTGCACACAGGCCAAAGGAAATGCTTCAGGTCTTTGTGCAAGGCTTTATGTAAATAACACCAAACTGACACCCTCAGGTAGTCACGTGCCATAATTCTTTACCAGAAGCATTCCTGACTTTATAGATCCAATCCTAAAAGCAAAAAAAAGCTCACTTAGGTCTCCTGAGCCTAGGAAAAACCCTGGTGAATGAAGAGGACATGAAGACTAAACAGAAAGGGTCTTCCTGCATGCAGCTCTTTGTACAACTGGAATTTTCCTTTGAAGGCTGATGTTTTTATTACATGGCCACCACAGGCTGCATCCTTGGTGAGAGTATACTGATCTCTCTCCTTTAAGTCAACCATGTTTGGGGAACAGAAGTGCATCAAATACAACTCAGTGGGAAAGCAGGTCAAAAATTAAATCTATCACAATCTCCAGGCACCAGATTCCAACAAGCATGTTCTCAAATTAAGGGAGAGAAAAAATCATGAAAGGCCATACAACACCAAGATACAAACTGCAGCTCATGAAGCTTCCAAGTTCCAGTCTCCAGGAAAAGCATGGCAGATACCTACTCCTATGGACAGGTCTTCTTGCAGCTTTCCCTCAGCCATCGGGCTACGATCCTAATTGGAAACAAGTTGCTGAGACAGATGGACCTTGATCTGCCTTCATATGACCATCCTTAGACCTCCCGGAATGAGTCCACAGAAGGGCCATGAAGGGCATCACAAGGCTGGAATTGTATGAAGACAGGATGAGAGAGTTGGGACTGTTCAGTCTGCACAAGAGAAGGCTTGCTGGAGACTTTACAGCACCTCCAGTATCTCAAGGGGGCTACAGGAGAGCTGGAGAGGAACTTTTGACTAGGGAAAGTAGTGACAGAACAAGAGGGAATGGCTTTACACTGAAAGAGGTCAGAGGTAGATTCAAGAAGATATTTAGATGTAAACACACTCTTCCTAACATTTATTTGTTAGGAAGAAATTCTTCACTCAGAGGGTGGTGAGGCACTGGAACCAGATGTCCACAGAAATTGTGAATGCCCTATCTCTGGAAAAGTTCACGACCGGATTGCATGGGGCTCTGAACAACTTGGTCTAGTGAAAGGTATCCCATAAGCTCCTGTTGCATACAGATAAGAGACATTATAAAAGAAAGGCCTTATAAAATACAGTTTAGACCCTACTACCCTACTCTAGCTAAACTAGCAGCTAGCTTCTAAGTTCCCATCAGAGGAAAAAAATCAGAGGAATGACAATCAGCTTGCAAAACAACCTATTCTTGTAGAGAAAAATAGGTTGCACCTGTAATAACAAAAGATCTGTCCCATGAGAATCCACAAAGAAAAAAATGTAAACACCTGTGGAAAGAGAGAGGCTTAGCATATACACACACAAGCACCTTCTGAGTGGCAAGAAAGTTACTAACCAAACACGATGTCATTGAAAACTGTATAAATATGAGCTTTATGAATAAAGAATGGGCTTTTTCTGCATGAAGAAACTGAGTCCCGTCTGCTTTATTGCAACAAGTTCCCACAGCAGAGGGGTTGGAATGAGATGATCTTTAAGGTCCCTTCCAACCCAGTGGTTATTCTATGATTTTTATGTCTGTATTTTCTCAAAGTCTGTTCACACACACAAAAAAATTTGACATACAATATGGTTTTGCAAAGAGTCAACACATGGTTTAAGAGAAATCAGTGATACTTTGTAACACACTACCAACCCTGAGGGGTTTACACAACAAAATGACAAAACAAAATAAAAATCCGGAAATGGCAGAGGCAGAAGAGGAAGTTTATTTTACAAATTTTTGACTAGCTAATTTGTTTTTCAAATTTTTTTTCCATAATTGGTAGGGGTGATGTTTTTACATTATTAAGAATTCTTTGCAGGATTCAAGTTATTTTGCCATAGGAAAATTTAAGCTCTAAAACTGCTACAAATTGCATCAGTACAGTACTCAGCATGTTATATCCTCTAAGACTAGCATTTCCTTGGGGTTTTTTTCTCTTCTGGTGCTCCTCAATATTAGCTCACATAATGAATATTGCAAGCATAAACCAAACCTGCTGATGAAATGGATGCAGAGCTCTCCCTCCTACATCAAAACTCAGGAAAGGTTTAGGAAGAAAATCAGGGCAGTGTTTTACCTACCACAGCATTGAGACTTCTCTTCCTCTGCTTATATGGGAGTAACCTGAAGAAGATTCTCAAAATATTTCCTTGATCTTGGGAAATCTCTGGAGTGCCACAACATCCCACTCTGATGCTAATCCCATGAACTACCAATTAATTTCACAGCCATAAGCCTAAACTATGAACATGACTTCAGGGAAGCTGCACCTGCCCTGGCTTGCAACAGGATTCTTGATGGCACACCTACAATTGCTTGCTAAACATTCTTTTCTAAGCTGTATGGCACCAGCAGTGGGACTGGGACCAAGAACCTATGATAAAGGGCAACGTTCTTCCCTTTGGCCAAATGTCTACTCTCACCACGTGAATCTGAGATCCTTTTGTCCTACCCTGGGCCTGGGAAAGGATACAGCTCAGCCTTGAATATTCTCCCTGCCTCCATAGTAATGACAAAATCAATGACCATAGGAGAATTATTAGTCTATCAGGGTGTTTTGTACCATGAGAACAAAATTACTGAGAATCTCATGCCATGCCAGGCAAACTACAAGCAAAAAGATAGAAGCGCCTGCTGGTTATAAAGCATGCTGTTAATCTTTGCTTTTCTCTTCCTCTCGCAAACAAAACAGTCCCAACTATAGGAATTTTACATAATTTACTTTACTGCCAATTAACACAAAATTCTAATTACTGATTCAGATATTGGTGGGGGGTGGGGGGCGGAGGACATTAACTTCTCTCCCTTCCTAGCCTCAATTTCCCTTGTTTTCCATCACCCTCAGTCTGTTGGAGGACACGAAGCTGCAGTCAGGCAGCTGCTCCTTCCTGCTGTACCTCTCTTATTCCTTCTCCCCACATCTTGTTCTTCTTGCCCTTCCAAGGACCAGGAGTGGTCTCACAAACGTGTCCCTAGAGATGGTCCCTTTCCAGATGTCTCCTCCTGCTTGCTTGTGGCGGATGCTCTTCCCCAAGCCTTACTGACACCCTCCATGGGGCACCCCACAGCTTCACTCAAACCCCCTAACTTAGACCCCAAGCCCTCACTGACAACAAAACTCCAGAAGCCAGGGCTGTTGTAATTTCAGAAGTCACACTGCGAGCCCCTCTTTTGAACCAGCAAAATAAGGAAAAGAAACGGCGAGAGGCCAAAACATGCATTGCCCAGGCATCTCCGAAAGCTGCAGCAGCTGGGCTGCTAACGCACACGGCTGACATCAGCCAGGCTGGGTTTTTGCAAGCAACTCATTCTGTTTTTTCCAGACAAAATCAGTTTTAGCAGCAAAATCCAGTTATTCAGGTGGGTATCTCTGGTTTGGGGAAAGAGAGGGGGTGTTAAAAGCATGGGGAAAACGCACTGGCAGGGTGTGGGAAGGGGCCAATGTTGCATCTGCTGGGGTTGCAGTTGGCAGAGTCACACCAGCAGGACTATGAATTTTGTGCCTGTAAAACTTTCAGGGTAATGCTCCAAAAGTAATAGCTGTAAATATTTATCTTTTATGCTTAAAAAGCCTGACTGCACAAGAACTGCTAGATGCTGGTGTATGCACTAGAGGGATAGGAGAAGGAGAAAAATGTCAAGGCCGAGGAAGTTGTCTGCTAAGGTCCTTCTAAGGTAAATTTTCTGTAGCCTGTTAGCAAGAAATCATCCGTTTTAGAGAGAAGCATGCATTGGAGTATTTTGTTTTCTCAGAGAAGTGTGGAATTTGAAGCTGGGTCCTTTGGCTTATCTGTTGTAAACCATGACTGTTTCTCAGCACCACACCACTCAGTATTTCCTAGAGAAGGGATTCTGAGAAAAAAGAAAGAGCCCCAGTTCCCTAGAAGCATTAAATTAACACAAGGGATCTGTAAACGAAACAGCAGAGGTTTGAAAGCCTTACCCTTTACTGTTTCCTGCTTTCTTGGAAAAATCTCAGTATTAAAACAGATTGGATTACATTACAGGACTAGTTGCTGCTGAAGAATTTTATTTTGGGTTATAAAACACAATGTTTGCTGTTTTTCTAATTCAATTTGCTTTTACCTTCCTTATGTCACACTGTCAGTAAGGCTCCTGTGAGAAAATGCAGGTTGTTATTGCCTGCAAACTACCCCAATTATCAACTGCTCTCACTTTGTAAAGTAATGTAGGTAGAAACTGTGTAGTAAGTATAATGCTGATCTAAAGAAGTATGTTACGATTTTAAATCCAATTACAACTTTTGCTTTGGGCATATAAAAAAAATGACATTAAGAACTTATTTCGCAAAAAAACCCCCAACCTTAAAAGGTTAACACATCTCTAAATTAAAACAAACAGTAATCCTAACACTACCAACCAGTTTACATCTCTGAATTATAAAATGTAAACAAGTGATCTTGCAAATTTTATTTTCAAGGGTTTGTGCCTTTGTAGTGAAGTTTTCAGCTAGAATAACAACATCAGCAGCCTCGTGTGGACTCGGAATAATTTTACCACAAACGGCTGACTATAACTGCAGCCCTATGCCTGCAGTCCTGACAAGGAAGACTCACATTTAATACAGTGGGAATTTTTGCCAGGTGATAGTTACAGGATCAGGTTTCCTGGACAGGATAGAAATCTAAAGCAAATTTTTATTTCACGTTTGAAAGTTTTAAGTAGGTGAAGTGAAAATTCTTGGCTCTCCCAAATGACATCAAAGACTGACGGAGGAAAAAAACCAGGAGATTCTTGGTAGCAATATATTTAGCACCTTTCTTGGAATGTAATTGTTACTGGAAACTTTGGGGGTGTATCCATATGCATTAACCACTCTTATACAGTAAAGTCTGGTTTCTGAACTCATGAAAGTATTACACAATATTCTAACTACCTCAAGAGGCCTGATAATAAAATCATAGCATTTCACAATCATTCTAAAGATAAAGAGAATAATCAATTTAAGCTGGAAAAAATATTCTACTGCACATGTTACTGCAATTATAATTTCTCTGCATACTGCAGTGATGCTTCTCACATGGCAAGTATGATCAGAGTTAAAAAATATAAAAGTGGCAGGCCTAGGCAAGTAATTGACTCTGCTGAATTTATGTATGTGTGTAAAATTTGATTTAATGATGTCTTTTTATAAGTATTCATGGGCTGTGTGAAAAATGGGGGACAAAGGGAAGTTACAGTGAAAACAAGTGATGCAGGTCAGGATCAGATTGTTTTTCCTGCTATCTCAATAATATGCATCTGTTTGGTTTCATCTTCCTGATGCCACCTGTATGCTAAAACAGTGAACTTTTAATGAAGAGCATTAAATGATACCAAAATGCCCGTAAACAATAATCTTTCTTGAGATAGCACAGGACAGCACAGCACTATCAGATTTGAAAAAGAGGGAGTTGTGTTACTGAAAATCTATAGCCATTGCTCAGTCTGTTCTGGAGTGTTTATAAGCAGTTTTGTTTAAAGGTAAGAGAACAGCTGGACTGTCCACCAAAAGCCTGTACATTCCTCTTGACAAATACTTTACCACCACCACCTTTTTTTAAAAAGACATATCAATCTAAAATCAAACTGCTGAGCCATTTTTAAGCTAGACAGGAAGAAAATATAAATGACATACCAAGTAGTGAAAATGATGCAACAACACTACGGATTTTTAAATTATTTATTCTGGCTCTTCTTACATACTAATGTAGTTTCTAAAATCATGAGCAGAAAATACAGACAACCAAACATACAGTTATTACAATATTAAACAAATACTGCAAGTGTAAAAGTTTCTGCATTTCCAACTGAAATACTGAGATCTTTTTCAAAAAATTAAATACAAAAATTACGGCTCAGACTTGCCTGCAATTTGCAGGTGACTTAAAATGACCTGAAAAATAAATTAAGATACTATTCACCAAAATGAATTCCTAGTTGAGTATTCAGATCAAACAGCAACAAGGACAATAACTCATATTATCTTTTCAATGTAATTTTAAAACTCAGGCACAGAATTATAGCAATTTTGAGAGCAGAAGGAATAATTATGGTTCATACAGAAGACTCTCTGTCTCCCAACTGCACATGTATGTATTAAGTTATAATAAAGAAACTAAGTAATTGCTGAAGGAGAAAAAAAAAAAAATTACAGTATGCCTGTTCAGCTCTTAACACTTTCAGACTCATTTTCTTTTACCTCAACTCCTTCAGAATATATTTACCACTGACCATCAGATATTTCTAAGTGCTGCCACTGTCTGCCTTGGGACATAAGGGGTGCTCCTTATTATAACAACTAAGTCCCAGCTGCATTAGAAAAAGTCATTAATGGACTAAAAATATTCCAGGTTGCCACAAATAATAAATACCCATGTCTGAATGTTTTTAAAGGAAGTTAATGTTAAATCTAGGTACTCTATTTGAGTCGCAATTCAAATAGAAAGGAAACTGTCTGAATGCTTCCCTCTCTTCTAGAATGCAATCCCTACAAACTCCTGGGAACTTTGGATTTCACGAAAATTAGACCAATACTACAGAAGCATATTGAACTGTATGGAAATAAAGTATTTTAAACTCTTTGTAAGGTTCTCCACCCACTTCTTCTTTATATAGATATATACGTAGGTAGGTGTGTATGCACATCTATTTTAGACATCTGCATATGTCTGACTTCTTAAAAAATTAAATATTGATCAGATATTGTGTGATTAACCTAAATGCCAAGCTACCCACAACCAACAACAATAAAACTATTCTCGGAAAGGATTTTTGTTAGGCTTCTGTAATATTTGCAGAAACAGTTCCATATTTTTAATATTTATAGCTAAAAAATTATACCTCTGACAGATTTATGTAAGAAACACAGACATACTAAATATTTGGTAAATGTCTTCAAAATAAATATGATTAATGAATATGGTAAAGTATCATCTATTTTGTATAAACATTCAACTTTTTAGACCATTATGCTTTTCTTTTTATAAAGAGGCTGTGCTAACAAATAGGGTTTTAGAATTTACCAAACATTCAAAAATATATTTATTTTGAAAACAGTGTGATTGGAGGAATATACTCCTGATTTAAATGTTGATGACATGACAAAATATTTGCTTTGAGGACAGGGGGTGACAGAATTAGAGAAGCAAATCCATTCTATCTGAAATATTTAAGCAATTTAGTGGCTACATACTCTAAATCCTACTTACAGTATGGAATATGAAAACAAGTCAATAAAGCTTGACAATAAAGCCAGCGATAGTGCTGTAACTGATAGCCTTGGGTGCAAAGGAATAAATGGCTTAAATGCAGAATGTGGACAGATTCTCAGTAGATGGCCCACTTGTTTAGCTCCTTTCAGTGGGACTATGACAATTTAAACCAGCTGAACTCCTATCCCATCATATTCTTGTTCAAACAATTCAATATGATCTCTGCTTCAGGAAGAAGGGAGGACAGGATTTCTAATAAAAGGAATATCACCACCTGATTTTCTGTTTTCTTTATTTTTAAAATAGGCAGAGCTCTAAAAGTCAATAATAATATCGTATTGTCGATGTGGGACTGAAATCAATAAAACACAGTAAATTCAGTTATGGGAAACAGCTTTGAATGGTTTTAATTATATTTTCCTAGAAAGGCTTATAGAATGTTATTGATATTTGACCTGGAAAGTTCTGTTTTCTATTACAAGGTACATAATATCAATACAGCACCATATATGTCTGCATTCGAAGTCCTTAACCCTTTGCAGGCCCCAAATGAAAGGAGAAGCAGGTGGATTTTCTTTTATTTTTTTTTAATCTGGGGAAAACAGATGTCATCAAACCTGTCACCTGTCATAAAGCATTAATCCTCCATTGAAGTAAAGAAATAATGAGGTCTGAAACACCATCAAATTCTAGCATGATGAAGAAAGAGAGCAGACTATCAATTTTGTCTATGATGGTAGTTGTATGCTAACTGCTAAGATATCTTTTATTTTACAGCTGCCTCATTCTTTTGCACTCCTAAAGCCAGCTCATCTGCCTGGCACCCCCGGAAGCCTTTGCCTTCTGTCACTTTCCTAAGTGCGCATACTAGTTGATTGAATCCTTTATTAAATTAGAT
>VXBB01014818.1:868489-891048 GCA_013399915.1 Illadopsis cleaveri
AAAAATAAAAAAAAAAATTTACAGTTTGGTGTGGAAGGGAAAATTATTTCAAGTATTTCAAGACAGGATGATTGTCACCACGCTAATAACAACCAAATAAATGCATTCAGGCTCAATCAGAGCACTCACCTAAAATGAGACTGCTGATAATCCCCAAAGAAAAGTGGGTAATTTAAAAGCCCTGGGCATTATGAGCACATCACTTCAAGAAAAATGTAGGCACACTGTGGCCAACAGTAACCACTTCATTACTTACAGTACATATACTCTCTATATACATTTGTTTGTGTGCATATATATATATATACACACTCACATAGACATAGAATATAGCTCTCCATGATGATCCAGTAAGGTTAGAAGTGAAAAGGAGCTGCATAGCACTTGAAATGATGACAGAAATTAATGGAGACAGCAAGGCTCAGACGCATGCCCCCGTCAGACATCGGCAGGATACAGAAAATCAGAGCCATAAATATAGGTTAAAAGTACACAGGAATCCCTGGTGCAATAGGCCGAGGGAGTTGTTTCAACACCTTGGCATGCTATGCAAAATGATCTTTAAAATCCATTAAAAAGGGACCATCTAGTGAGAGTGAAAAGGCAGCAAATGTAAACGAATAAAGAAAACAACCTCCCACCCAGTTAATGCTCTGCTGGGTTATGTCCTGCACCAACACAGCTTCAAACTGATACCAAGGGGGCACCAACACACAAAGCGATTTTTCTTCCTCTTTGCTTTTTTGTTTTAAATACCAAAGCAAGGTTTCTTAAGAGCCATAATTAAAATGCAACTGTTAACCCTAAGAAGGCAGGGAAGGAATTTTTTATGAGTGAAGTTTTATTCATAACTCAGTAATACAGGGATTCTTTCATGTTTCTCAAGAAACTTTAAACTAACCAGCTCGATATTTGGATGGATGACACATCTGGGAGTGGCTTGAAAATGCCATTTGCTGAAAATGTAAGCAAAAGGCTCTTAGGGTAGTTTTTTGCTGCTTGAGGAGGAAGTATTTGGAGAGACCATATACAGTGATTATAAGGGCAGGGACTAAATTCATCAGTCTTAAAGGAGAAGGGAGTTTACTGCCCTCAGACTGTGACAGAATCAGTCTTTGGAAGTGCAAGATATAAGGCATTTGGGTAAATGCACTGGATCAAGCCAAAACATAACCCAAAATGTAGATGAGACCACCACACAAGGGGTTCAGAGACAACTCATTAACAGCATGTCAGGGGATGGTTATGACCTGCAAGACAGGATGTAAAAAGGCACAGTTAAGCCAGAGCATCCTTTAAAGAATACAAACCTTGCCCATTTACCAGAAGCAAACGGGAACCTGCACGTCAAGGAAGGGATGAATGGAAAAGCCAACTGGGGCAGCAAGACCGCAGTCTGAAGAGGGACCTAATAGGCTCCAGAACGTGCTGTCGACATCCCACCCTCACCTTTGCTACTGACCCAGCACCAACAGCTGTTTCTCCACAGGAACAACACTTTTATTTGTTATGCCTAAAGGCCCAGCTCCTGGCATCATTTTGCCAAACACGCTGCCCTTGGTTTTCATGAAGAAAAAGCCCTACATTCTCCACCAAGAGGAAAGGCAGAGAAGACTTGAAAATGTTAACCCTCAAGAGTTAGAAATGAAAACCACGTACTGCTTCTGTGCCATGCCTGCAGCTGTGGTTGGCATGGTCCAAATACCCCTCCAGGACATGCCAGGCGGGAGGGCAACTGATCTTATGCATGGCCTCAGGAGAGAGCAGAGAGGGATCCTGGTTTGGCACCCAGACAAAATTTGGTCATGGTCCACATCGAAACCAGAGTTCCCCACTTAAACCTCTCTTCTGCAGGCACAACTGTCATGTAAACAATCATTAAACCCCATTTTCTTTGGTAACATTTTTAGGAGGAGAACAATAAGATGGCATGTGTAACTGCAACCCATCTCAGCCACCCGTGGGAACAGAGAAAACAACTAACTTCTTTTACATCATTGTTTGCTGTTGACATAAAAGCAGAGATTTCTTTTTCAAACAATTTTTATGGGTAGTCAGTGTGTCCTGGACAAAGATTAAGATCCACATAAACTACAGATTAGTTTGGAAAGTTCAAGTGTCATAAATCAGTTGAATCAGAAATTTTGAAAAAATATAAAGCAGCAATGATGCTTATTGACAGAGCAAACTGAAACCCTGTAAAAAAGTAACTGTTCCTGAAAAGTCAATTATGCACTGTCATTTCTAGTAGCCAATTCAAGACAGAACATGAAAACACACCAGACGTTACCAGCTGCAAATCTTATCTCAGTCCCAGGAGAAGGGAGAAAGACAAAAACTTTAGATTATGTGCAACATCATACAGACAAATCAAAACAGGTTGAGTAAAGGAAGTGGAGGTTTAAGCAGCTACTGAAACCATGAGCTCAGCTGAATGACAATGTGTATGTTACACTAGTTTCCTCTTCTCTTCCGAATGCAATGCAAGGTGTTCACAATCTTATAAGAGCTTTAAAAACCTCTGCTGTAGTTAACCAAGATTCCGTGGTAAGTTATGAATACCTAGGTTCACCCTGGTACTAAAACTCCTCTCCAGCAGCAAGAGGTGCTTTGGAAGAAAAACTCAAATCTTTGGAAGTGCATCCTCTGACACATCATGCTTCAGGGCCCCTGGGTCCTAAGGATCTTCAGTATTATAGCAGTCAGCTGTATTTTCATTTATAAGTTTTAAACACTAACTACTATAAAAGCTTCAAAGCCTAACAGTAAAGTGTTTACACAAGATCAAAGCTTTCAAGTTTTTTATTTATATACTTGATAAAAATATATCATTGCTAGCCTTTAAGATGCCTGAGAGCTATGTTCCTCTTAACAAGAACTCTTTCTCTAGTCCCAATACCTGATGGGAATGTGAGATATCTCTACTCTGAGATGTTACCTAACACTAACTGATCTAAAGGGCATATTTCTCCTACACATTCCTTAGGATAGGCTGCAGAGTAGACCTAAAAACTAGCACCTCCATCTTAAGACATATATATATATAATAAAAGCCAGCAGGTGCTGCAGTGACTTCTACTCCATAGGCAAGATTCTTTACAACAATTTAAATAAATTATTAGCAAATTAAAAAATTTTTCACGTCACAATCCAAAGGTCCTTCACTATTTTCCTTCACAGATTACAGTTTACCTTTTCCACCACAGTAAGAACAAAAGCAGAAAAACACATAGTGGAAAAAACAAAGGAGCAACAAAAAGACAGCCTTGCCTAATTCACAAAAATGTGTTCATTTACCAAAAAATTTTGATAAAAAAGTATTTTCTACCTGTGGTTCATATTTCTCATTGTCCAAAAGAAAATAAGAGCTTCTAAGAAACATGATGAGAAAACACAGATTGGACAGGACTTTGTATATCAAGAGCACCTTTCCCTTAATTTTCCTTTGAAATGGTTCATTTGTGCTCAGAAAAAAACCCAACAATAAAAACAACCCCAAACTTTAATCTTCAACTTGCAGAAGAGTTATGACTAGTTTTATCTTCAAACAAGAAAGATCCTTTAAAGTTCCATTTCAAGACTTTGTAATGAAACTACACCAATTATTGAGCTTTGAAGACTAATTGAAACTGTACAAAACAGCTGCAGACAACAGGCAAACTTCAGCTTTTCCTCAGGATTTAGTCATGAAGAAAACTACCCTGAAATTAAATTCTGGTGCATTTCACAGTATAAATGTAACAGACACACACTTTCTGCACCGCGAAAAAGATCCAGCTGCTATGTACTGCTTCTTCAGGTGCAAGACACTTTTCTGAGAAGACTATCTTCACCAGGGTGCTGACTAAAGCAAAACACTCAACTTGTACAGAGGGGAAAAAGTAAATAATATAAAACAATTCTAAAGACAAGCCATTTCCCTCTCTTCATTACTGAATAGCATTCACTTAATGCAGAATTCCCCATTAGAAACACCAGGAAGAGCAACAGATTCAGCTGTTTTTCTTCCCATGGTCAAAGGTTCACCAGGCAGCCTCAGTACAGCACAAGGTAAGAGGATCATGGTCTGCCAGAAGCATCAATTTTCTTGAACAACCTAATTTCAGTTACTAAAATATATTCCTTTTCCATTGGAAATAAACTACTTTGGTACGTATATACATTCTGAATTCAAGCTACCAAAATAGGGTGACCCACTCAAGGCTGAGCACACCTTTCATCACTTCCTCATAACCTGTAGGCAAAAACAAGTGTAGAATTGGTTGTAGTTCTGTCAAATTGCTACATGCTCTCTGGCATTTGTCTGCAGATGCCAATATCTATTTTATAAATCTGAAATGGTTGGGGAAAGCTTTGTAATAGCACATTTCCCATATCTTAACCCTGAATCATAACTTGTTTTGAGTGATTGTCCTCTGCCGCTACATCTGAGGTAGTTAATTTTGGTGTTCCAGATGTGGCATATGCACTTTGCTCACATATGTGTTGTATTATCACTTTGCATGAAAATAGTTATGACTGTGACATTAAAAGACAGAATTTTTATTGGCTACCTCCAGTGAAATGAAAAAATCAAACCAAGTAGTAAAACCTAGGCCTAAAAAGGCAGTCACTGAAAATACTGGGATTATATGCTCACTCTCAACTTATTCTTTCCTAGACCACAGTCCTGACTAAATTTCCTACCTAGGACAGGCACCAGAGAGCTAGATGTGGGGAAACCAAGAAAATTACTGCATATGACTATCAAGGTAAAAGCGAGGCTTGAGGTTCAAGGTGTTCAAAAAATATAAGAACAGAGGGCCAAAGGGAAGCTTCATACAAGGCATCTCTGATGCCATTTTTCTCTATCTGGAGACAGGACAGTAAAATGGAGTTGAAAGAGGTCCTGTCACACTGTTAGGAATCCCCCAGTCAAGCTTCCTTCTCATGGCACCATGTGTATTCAACTTGAGAGAACCTGGCAAAGGTTAACAATAGGTTTCTTGACACCATGGGTGTATTAAGCAAGATAGACATGGCATGGCTGTCCTTTCATTGTGTCTCACCCCAGTGGTTATACTACAGAAATACTGAACAAAATCTCAGGCATCTCTCTTTTTACAGCTAAGACCTGATGGGTTAAGAAAGTTTTCTGAGCAACTGCAAGTCTGCTATAGGGGAAGGAATATTACAAGTAACATAATAGATCATACAGGTGTGAAAAAAATCATCAAAGCCTTATGCATCCCTACAACTCCAAGGCAAGGCAAAAAACACTGTTAAGTTTCTAATGCAGCTTATACAAGGATAGGATAGGATAGGACAGGACAGGACAGGACAGGACAGGACAGGACAGGACAGGATTCCATCTTGAGAAAGCCCTTTCTTTAAAACCAAGATGAGGAAATCTGTGAAGCACAGTATGAGGAGTAAGCCCTCAGCTGTGGTCAGGAATCAGTGGGTATTGCTACACAGCTGCAACGATGTAAGGAAAAAGCAGTAACTGTAACTGTATATTAGAATTTGTATCTGATCTATAACATCCTGGAGAAGATAAAAGATGCTCTCAGCAAGCTTGAATGTCACCTCTGCAAAAGAAAGATGGACGCTTTTGTAGGAGGTTACTTCAGGGTCATTTTGGTATTGACAATTTTTCACGCAAGGAAGAAATTATATCCAAAAACTGAAACACAATATCCCGTTTCAATGTAATTTCCCAGTAACTATGTAAATAATTCACAGCAGTACCCCATGGTGAGGCAAAGCAGTCCGCTCTTCATACTTTATATATTCTATGTGCCAATGACTTTTTTAACCCTGTGATACCATTGGAATAAGAAGGTGGTAAAAAAGTACATGAAGTAATAATATACTCACTCCAAATATCCTTACAAAAGCAGAACATGTAATCCTAGAGAAAGATCCAATTAATAACTTTGCTTTTAGATCTTTAAAGATGCAATACAATGACACTCATTTTATTCACAGAAATTACATTAAGCTTTTCTCTGGTATGTATGACCAACGTGCTTTGCATGCCAGAATTAAATCAACTACATGTTATAATGTTGACTGATATATAAAATGGTTATGAACATGAAAATAGTAAATCAAGAAAGAAAAATCTATCTTGAATGGGGAAAAGGCTCAAAAGGTGTGGTATAGGCATGACTGGAGTCAGACAAGGAGAAAAGAGGCTTTTAAGAATTCATGTAAGGGGGCTTTCATGTAAGGGGTATGGGATTTTATACCCTGCTCCTGTATTGGTTTACTCAATAAAGCACAGGACCTAACCTACTTAGAGACTAGCTCTTCATTTTTAGCATAATATATATGCTTTTCTTGATGCACAAGATTAAATTAGGAGTCTGAATAACTAAATAGTGATAGCTCTATGGGAAGAAAAACGATTTTGGCAACAGCTTGTAGAGTCAACAGGAACTGAGCAATAATAAAAGCAAAAAGCTACACTTACAGCACAGAACCTGAGAAAAGGATTTTGTTTATTGGTGCATATCTGAAAGGTGTACAAATGTTAGCTGGTGCCAAATCAGAAGGGTAATTAATGCCTGGAAGTACATAATCTCTTACCTCCCTCTTCCCACCAAGAACAGGCATGCTTTGGGATTCTGTGCCCATTTTGATGCTCCAGGATTAATTAATTAATTAAAGTTATTAGATCCCCACTTCCTAGACTTCAGGTATTTTCCAGCCATATGTGGAAAGAGTTCATAATTAACCCACAAGCAGTAATGCAAGACAGTGATGAAGTCTGAAGAGGCTTGTCTGGATATGTGTACCCCAGACGATGTTGCTGACATGATGACAACTGTCCAAGAATGAACCTACGATTTAAGGACAACACATAAGAAATAGTGTTTGTCTGTATGTACAAAAATGGCAGGGTTTGCAATTTTAAATACACAGCATATCATTAAGTACAATAAGCACTAGGAATGTTGATTGCACAAATAATTCATAACCCTACCAGGAGGAATCAGTTGGCATGAAAGCAGTACCAAGAAAGGGACATTCTATATATTTCTTCAACTTAGAGCTCTGAAGCTTTGCAGACAAAAGTTACCCTACATCTGATCATATTTAGCAAAAGAATGCTGAAGTTGAAAAACCAAGTAGTATACTTTGTCTTGAGGGGCACTATTATGAGGCCTGGACACTAACGAATACACACAATCTGAGACCAATGTAAAAGGCTTATACACAAAAGCAAAAAGCTAGTTCTGCCTTTCCTAACATTTACAGCTAATTTAAACACAGCAGACTTACAGAGAAAGTCATAGGATTACTGTAGCTACAGTTATAAGATTATTTTTCTTAAAATCCCTAAGTAATTTCAGGACTTGTCAAAGAACTTTTGAATTGGAAGAAATATAATTGTGCATACAGAACAAGAGAAGGAAATCCCAGCACAATGCCTTTCAAATCAGACAACAAAAACACTCTGATACAGGAGGAATTTTACCAAGTGCATGAGCTACTGAGCAGTGAAAGCAAAAGCTGTTAAATCATAAATTCAGGGCAGTAAATCACAGTTCCCTTCATATCTGGCTTTGTGGGAAAAAACAAAACAAACCAGAAACAAAACAAAACAAAAACCAAACAAAAAAGCCGGGAAAATTCTCTAAAACAGAGGCTGGTATGCCAAGAATTTTGTAAAAGGCTGCACACATCAATGGCAAAATGAACACTGCAGTGGACATTTAATCACACTAGGAATGTCTCTGATCAGCATTAGCCAGAAAAACACCTTGTCATGCAGCAGGCTAGAACATGACACTTCAGTGAACAGCAGAGTTTTCACTCCAATTCTTCATTATATTAGTCTGAATAGAAAGGCAACACACTTTTTCTCTAAATGACTTGATATTTATTCTTTACACTACAGTAGGTGGAACAATGCAAAACAAAAGAAAAATGCTAACAGAACCCAAACAAAAGACATAGAACCCTATAATATTCCCCTGGACTCCCCGCGCTTCCTTCAGTAGAAATACGGTTCACTCCTACAGACTCTGTTTATATACACATTATAGCTCAATCCTTTGGAAAATTAAAGTAAACTTGGAGCAAGTAATTCGACTGAGGCCAATGAGCATGCTAACAAGCATACAGACACACAAAAAAATGTTTGCAGGTTGACTTTGACAATAAAAATATATTAACTTAGATCTCTTAAATTAGCTATTTCAATTAATTTTTAGCAAGGTACATGTTTCCACTAATTGGAATATGGACAGCATGCAAGATGACTATTGCCTTCTGGAGACTGAGGAGCTCCTTTCAGGACTTTGTCTTGTGGAAGACACCAGATCAATGTAGTGCCATGCCAAGAGCTGGACAACTTTATTTTATATCAACAGAAGCATGGTAACAGTCTTTTATTAAACAATAGACATTGGTGCTAAACAGGTAATACTCATTTCTTCTTCTACATTTTACCCCTTTGTCATACTGGAAGCTGAACGATCCCTAACATAAGTAACAACTTTAAAGAGACAAGTGAATTGTAGGTATCTATCCTCTGCATAGGAAAAGAAGTGTTCCACTTAGTGGAAGTGTTCCACAACTTAAAGATCCATCCTTCTTTGCTATGTATGAGAACTAGGATGAATGAAATATAAACAATGATAAATGCAAACAAGACTCTCAGTTACAGGGTCAATTCTACTCCATTGAGGCGCAAGGCAGAGACACACGTTTATTATCAATCCCCTTATCCCAGAACAGGTCTGAATTATTTTGCTGAAATCCACACACAATTTCTGAGGAAACTTAGGGGCATTAAGGAGGGGATTCACAAAGGCCAGCACACCAACTCAGAAGCTGTCTCAATTAGCCCAGGTGATACAAGGAGAGGAACTCAAGCCCTGTCTCTTTCCAGGACTTAGAAAAAGTTTTTTCAGCTACTGGAAAGGATTTTATTCTACTCAGACTTCAATATATGAGCTCTCTGTAGGAGCTATGCTCCACAAAAGATCTACAAACACAGCTGAGGGAACACTGCTTACATAAACCATAGATGAGCTTATTAGGAAAGTGTCTAAGACATTAAGCCACAAGGAGGTATCCTACCTGTTACACTAAGGGGTGATATCAACATGACACTATTCCATGCGGAGAGCCGCACCTCGCTGCCAGCAGCTGGCAGGGATGTGGCCCTGTCTGACAGGTGTGTGCTGCAAACACCCACAACATTCGGCACCGAGGGTGAAATCGCTGGAGAAAGGCCTGGCCGTGCACCCCAACAGCAGTGGTGAGCGAGGCACCGCGCTGCTTGGCACGGCTGGCAGGCAGCCTGGGACCTGCCCAGAGCAGCCGTTGAAGTGTCCAGGGTGCTCCGACAGCAAGAGCTGCAGTGCCTGGCCACCTGGCTGAAAGCACAACCAGCAGCTCGCTGGGGAATGATTTAAGGCTCCCCATTTAGAATCCAGGTGCCAGCAAGAGGAATGCACTGAGAATCCTTTCATTTCTAATGCAAACAGCTGGATAGCATTTCTAGCAATAACCTGAAGTTGCTTTTAAAACAACCACTTTGCAGATGTAATCAAATCCGCCATAAGGACATTAACCAAGGGGATGATAAGAGTGTTTTGCCACCCTGACTGCAGCAATCGCTGGTCAAGAATATGAATATTAAACTAATCTTATGGGGGATGTAGCAGAACTGTATCACAGGGAAATAAATGACATCTTAATTAAATGGAAGAGGAGTATGAATAAAGAACATGTCACTTTCAAAAGCTGAGCAAACAAAGCCATTGCCTACAATGAATAAAATCATAGTTAAATAAATATTTTCTTCACATAGAAATACTAAAAAGTACTGGCTTTCCTTTTCATTCCAGCTTTTCTTTCTCAGTGGTTACTTCGCTAAGGATTCCTATGCTCCTGCTTAAAGGCAGCACCAGCTGCCTGTGTAGGAAGCCTACCTGCCAACAGAGCCAGCCAGAGATACCTGAGGCTGGCACGGGGCTTAGTCAGTCCTTTATCTGTCAAAGTCCTTTTACTCATTCCTAGCACATATTTCAAAAACTGAAACAGGCTGTTCATAAAAAAACTTACAAATGAAAGCAAAGACTTTTCAAAGCATATGCCCAGGACTAAAATCTCCTTCTTTAAAGCCAAGGGGAGCTTATCCTTGAGCTTGACAGGAGAAGAGCTGAGTGAGCTTGGGTTAACGATGAGTATTTTTGAAAATCTCAGGCAAAGTGATGAAACAGTAAGATTATGAAGGCTGACAGGAGAAGTGGTGCACTAATATTGATTTATTTACCTTGATTCAGTCCATTAATGCTTATTTCCTGTACATACAAACCCTATAGCATAAATCAAATTGGCTCGTTCTCTAAACATAAATTGGAAGGAACACTGAAGCTTCACTTCAGTTTGCAGCAGCGGAGAGAGTCAAAACACATGTACAACTCCTTGCCAATACATCAATATATGAGGTTTTCTCATTTGCAAGAATGAATTACTCATTTACAAGTTTTCTCAGTTACTCTGGAGTATGCATTAGTGTGTATCTGAGGGATACAAGGGACATTAATTAGCATCAACAAATTTAAAAAAGCAAGAACAGGGGGAAAAAAAGAAACTCTGACAGTATACTGGAACAATAGCCTAACGGAAAAAAGAAGCAACAACGCTGGTTTTCTGTTTACACAATTACCAAGTAGATAAAAGTTGTCTTTAAAAGTCTTGTATACAGAACAATAACTCTTCTAACAAGATAACTGTATCTCTTGGAGGTAACGAGTGATACTTGGGTGTTCTAGTTCTCCTTCACATAAATAAATATATGACTGTAAACAGATCTTGAATGAAAACTTAGCTGCATATGGCACTGCAGAGAGGGCTTCAAGATACACTAACCATGTGCAATTAACTGCATCCTAGAGGAACCTCCTGACCTTTGCCATACAAGTGATATTTCCTGGTGAGAATTAAGTCACACCACTGCTGATATTCTCAGTTGACAGGCAAAAGGAGCGTAGAGTCTAAAATAGTAATAGCTTTCCAGACATGGAAGTTATTTTTCTTTGAAGGTCAAGTCATGCTGCCATGTCAGTGCAGGGAAGACAGCATAGCACCCATTCTTTCACCAGACAGAACATTTTAGTCATCAGTGGCAAGGCCTTTGTCCTGCTCTGGTCAACAGGAGTCTGGCCTCTGACTTCACTGGAGTCAAGACTTTTACTGAGAGACACTACTTAGCATTTTTACTGACTTTGGGAGGTTACGCAGCCTTCACAACCCAGATAAGTTAAGGTGAATGTGTTGTCTGCTTAGTTGGTTTTTAAATAGTATGCACAGTCTTAGCTTCTGAAAGATAATAGATTTTCCCATGCAATAAAAATACAAAAATTAAACAAACATTTTCAGATGACGCTACAAGGCAACTGTGAAGGTGCTAAAAGAGGAGCTGGTCAGCTCTGAAGGAGAATATTAATGAAGAAAAAATAAATAAAAATAAGCCTCAAGAATCTTAAGTAGAAAGTTTTCTCAGTTACTCTGGAACACATATTAGCATGTATCTGTGGGCCACAAGAGCCATTGATTAGTATTGACAAAATGCCTATATTGATGACATAATGCAAAAATAACAACTGCATTTTTTTCATGCTTACAAGTGATTTTATCAAGCTGCAGGATCAAGATCTTACCAGAAAGTTTCCAGTCTGCTCCAGAAAGCAATTAGCACTGTCTGTACAAAGCTTCTTCAATGGTTGCAGACAAGACCAACTGTGAGATGTTGGCAACAACTAACAGAAGATCTCAAGGATCATAGAGGATTACATCCATGCATGTTTTTGGAAATCTAAAACATGGGCACAATTTTATCATATTGTGATGCAAATTGAGGAGAAATATTGACAGAGAATTAAGGCATTTTGTCTAATGGAAAACTACAGGTAGTGAACTCTGTAAGCCACTTGGAATGGACATACTCCAAGATGAGAAACAGTACTATAAACTCTGGGAAACAGAGATACTTAAATAACCAGAGGGGAAAAAAAGGTATTTCTTTGCATGCAGCAGCATCCCTGATATGATGCTCATCTTCATCTATATGGATGTATGAATATAGAATTCTGGGAAGAAAGGATTCCAAGATGGCAGGTTCCATTAATGGGCAAAACCACTTCATTCCCTGGCCAGAGAAGGCTACATCTGTATCAGCAATCAGTACAGAGCAATAGGAGAGCAGACATACACTGATACAGATTATGCTGAGGATCTGGTGCTTAGACTACACACAGCTGGAAGGTTTCACTTCTAACCGGTTCTACTCTGGTCCTGTGGACCCAGAGACCATTTTCCAGTTTAGATTCACCTGAACAAAATCTAATTCAAACACTCTCATACACTTAAAAAACACATACCTAATCTGAAGTCACACATACACATCCCTGTGTCAGCAGCAGTTGTATTTGGAATAAAAAACAATATATTGAGCTCAGAGAGTTTGACACTAAAGTTACAGAATTCCAGAAGAAATTAGGTTGGGAGGGACTTTTGGAGGTCATCTAGTCCAACCTCAAAGTAAGGCCAGTTTCAAAGTCTGATCAGGTTGCTCAAGGTCTTGTACTTTTGAGTGTTAGGTATCTCTGAAGATGCAGATTCCAAATCCTTTTTGGACAATCCTAGTGGTCTGCAAACTCTCGTGGTCAGTGCTTAACCATCATGTGAATTTTTAAAATTCAATTCAATCACACTTTCCCTCGTTACAACTTGTGGCTGCCACTTCTTTTCCTTTCAAAACACACCCACAGGAACTGTCTGTCTCCATGTTTTCTGAGTCCACTTGGTCTTCTATCCTCAAAGAACAAACTCAGTTGTTTCAGCCTTTCCCTGTAGCTTACACTGAACTAACCATTTTAGTGGTGCTCCACAGTACTCTAGTTTATCAATCTTTCCCTTGTACTGGTGGCATAAAGCTAGACAGAGAATTTTAAATACAGTATTCTAATGCCAAGTATAGGGGAATAATCACTTCCCTCAGCCTGCTTGCTAGCTTTGCTCTTGCTGACAGTCTTGGGTGTGGTTAGTCTTCATCATCATACTTGTTGTCTATCCAGACAACCACCTTTTTTTTAATCCAGATTTGCAACTGGCCAGTCAGTGCCCATCTTGTGTTATTTTGTGTGAATTTTGCATCCCAGGTACAGGACTTTACACCTCCTTCTCCTGAACATCATGAGGTTCTTCCTGGCCCATTCATCCAGCCTGCTAGGGTCGCTCTGAGAGGCAGTCCCACTGTCGTGTCAAATTACCCACAAGGTCTGGAGTCTGTTTTCCAGCTTCAGGCACCATTCAGGTCACAGAACACTAAGTGACAAGTGAGCAAACAAAGTTAATTCACCTACAAACTTCCAGAAAATACAGTCACTCGCAACACCCAGATCTCTGACAAAGAACTGACCCCACTGTCAGCCCTGAGAAACATAATTCCTGATTAGCCACCAGTTAGATGGGCATTGAAGCTGCAACCACGATCCTCTTAGACTGGTGGTCTGACCTCTCTTTCAACCACTGTAGAGGTTATCCATTCAGTCCATACCTTCCCAGCTAGACCCAAGAATGCTACAAGACTGTGTTGAAAACCATGCTGAAGTCAATTAAATGAAATCTGCTGTTGTCATTCACAGAGGCAGCTGTTTTATTATAGAAGGCAAGAATCAAGTTGGTTAAGCTTGATTTACCTGTGGTATGCCTAAGATGCCTGTTCCCTGTTACTTTACTGCACTTTGTGCATTTGACTTACCTCAGCCTACCGAACATGACTGAAAACAGCCTCTCAAAGACATAGTCTGGCTCAGAAACATCCCATCCAGCTCCATGGATTTGTAGTGAACACTGCTTGGACTCAATCCCTTCACATGGGATCACCAAGCTCTACCGTCATCCTTAATCTGCTGAAGTACTATTATAACCGTATGAGAGAGTAGCAAAGTCTGATGATTGGCCAGGTCTTGGCAGACTCTGTGATCCAGTCGTTGGGGAAGTGCAAGCAGACTTTGGAAGGCATCAAGTTTGGTCAGCCTATGGATGCCTCCACTTCCTATACCTGGGAGTCTTCAATACCAGTTACCCATTGCTTCCTCTTAGTGGCACTGGTTAAGAGTAATTGATCGGGCACAGCTGGTCTAAACGCCTCTCTTGCCAGGACTCACTCCTCCTTTCTTGTTTCCAGGTCTATATGTTTTATTAAATCTACATTATTATTATTAGTCTCGCATATTTGTGTTACTGAGTACAACACCAAGTATGGGTATATCTTTCCATTAACTTACCTGAAAGAAACTGCTGGAGGGCGGAAACACTACTTCCTAACACTGATGCCTGAGATTCAGGCTTCTCAAAGTGAAAATGTAAGATGTAAGCAGCCATAAAGCCAGCTACTTATGAACAGAGCAAAAAAAGAAAGCAAGGAGATACTCCTTAAATTGAAAGAAAAAGAAGAAAAAAAATCTATACACACCTTAAACTAAAATACATACACGCAATGCTCCATAGTACCAGAGAAGTCAACTACTTGCCCATGTTGTGATGCACATGGTTAATATTGAGTGTGTGCACAAACCTTTAATGCCAGACTTCACAGATCTCACTGCGGTCAGGAACACAGCCAAAGCCATAAATGTAACACCAGATTTTCAGAGGACATGGGAATGTGGAAAAGCGTTTGGGAAATTCTCCTATGAGGATGCCTTTGAATTGCTCCAGATAACCAGAGAACATTTCCTGTTGCCTCCAGGCATTAGGATGTGGCACAAGGGCATTTCTTCATCTCCAGGTCAACCAAGCGAGGCCAAGGCTGCTAAGCCCATCCCTTTCCTTCAGACATGCATGGGAGGAAACTCCCCCTTCGGCCACTGGACTATACAAGAGAGAGGAGGGAAAGAGAAGAAAGAAAAAAACTACCATCTTCTGTCCACCATTTTAGAGAGAGAAAAGGGATTCCTCAGCTGCTTTTCCTACCTGACATCCAAATGGAAATGGCAAGAGATCAGGCTGTTTCCTCACTGCATTAGATGGGAGAGAAAGCAGGATAGGAAGAGGGAAGGAAGCAGCCAACAAAAGGTAGGAAGAGATACTAAAATTCCCCATGTACTAATGCTTTTGCATTCAAATCCAAATTCCCAGAAATCCACAACCCAGCTGAGAAGAAAGGACTTTAGGAAAGCTCGGAGGGGATGGAAGGATGTCTGGCTTTCTCAGAATAAGTACATGTTTTGCATTTGCATGCTTCATCCAAAGTGTTACACAACATGAGGCTTTATATAGCTATACGACAACACACACTTCCCACACATCCAGGGAAAAACCTCAACCACACTAAAATTTGTTCAAATGAACACCCAAGTCTAGCAGGACACTAATGTTGACTAAGTACCACAACAAAATTATTCATTAGAAAATATTCCCTGCCTAGTTGTGAGACTACAGCTTTCCCATGGCAATTCTGATGCCCTAAATTCACTAACATTTGCCAAATAGCAGCAGCTGTTCCAGGATTCCTTTGGAAAAAGCCGTATCTCACTTTTTTGTTCTCAGTATGCTGCAATTTCCTGTGGAATGAAGAAATCATCTATACTACAAAGAGGTGCCACACTAACACTTTTAGAAGTAAATTATTTTACAGCACATGTATTATGGAGAGAAATATAATACTTGGGCTGAGAAATTCCCAAATGGAGAGAGATTCGGAAAACAATCTGATAAACAAATATCATCAAAACTTGTATTTTTTTTATTCAGTGCAAAAAATATTGGGTAATTGTTGCTGTTTGCTGTTCCTAGAAAGAAGGGAATTCTGTTGCCAACAGCTGTAGCCTTTCATAGGAATTATAAGACTATATTGAAGATTTATGTTCCTGACAAAGGCATAAAGTTATCCAAACTAGGGCAGAAAAACCAGAACAGTCTTTTCCCAATGAAACAGACACACATTACTTTTGTTAACTCTTACTATGGCAGAAGTTTTGATCTTCAAAACCAGAAACTCATGCTGTGGTCGATGTTTATAACTATTAAGTCTTGTAAGGCCGCTCTGCACAGGGTGAACTGGCTTTCCACAGGTTGTTACACAAGCCAGAAAGATACTCTATCACCTTTAAATCAATTAAAGTCATAAATACTTACCTTTAAACTTCCTTCTTGAGATTTTGGGGTTTTACAATTATGCTTTCCCTAGCTTACGAAAAGGTTTCCTCAAAGCTGTGGCCATCTGACAGATCCACAGGAGAGAGGAGAAAGGGGACCCTAAGCAAAAGGCTGTCTTTGCATAAAGTAAACAAGCAAGGGGAAGAAATCTTGGGTCTCTTTGCTTCAGTTACACAGATGCAAGTGGCCCTGCCTGCCTGCACATCACCCTCCTGATTCTCATGGAAAAACTATTCCTCAAGCACTGCAGGAATAAGCTCTTCTGTGTTCAGTGGAACTACATCAGGTACCAGTATATAGAACTATTATTTTTAAGTCAAGCAATAAAACTCAGGATATCAGAGGTTTTAAAGTTCATTTATTTGCAAGCAGCCAAACAGCATAGTCTGAGTTGAATCCTGGACCAATTAACAGTTCCACTCTATGCTGTTCCATGACCATTACACCGAGTTACACAAATTGGGAATCAATAAATCCATTGCCTTGAAAGAATTTGCTCAAAGACTCACAATGAGTCAGTGGCAGCATCTCACCTTGGAAGAAAATTTGGTTTCCATTTTATGGTTGCTAGGTCCACCAGATCATATTTATACAACACCAACAAAAATATTTTTATTTCTGACTTTCTGAAATTGTTGTTTGTTGATTTATTGGTTTGGGCTTGTTTTTCACCAGGAAAAGAAAATAGACTAAAAGTTTCTAAATAATTACATTTGTGATTTTTTTTTTAACCAACTATACTTCTCAGCTAAAGGAAGGATAGAACATCTGATCTTTTTGAACAAAATACAGAATAATTCAAAGGCCTACACAAAAAAATCACTGTGTACATGCCAGTTTTCAGGTTCAGATAGACATAATCTAATAGTCTATTTAATTACTGACTTTAAAAATTCTACGTGTAATCACCGAGAAGCAAGACTAAAATAAAAGCCTCCATCAAGGATCAATTCGCTACCACTCCTTAGTCCTGCAAAAGGGTCTGTAAAAACTGAGAATATTTTCCTTAAGAGAATTTTAATTGAGCATAAGCAAGTGAACAGAAAGCATTCCATTTCCATAGTATTTATGAAAAGAAAAAAAGCCTTAGGATCTAAAAGAAGGACAGTATATATGGCAAGCTTTTTTTCACCAAAATGGCTTCTTTAAAACAAATTACCATTGACAAATAATCAGTCATAAGAATAGTTTCCAACAAGGCAGATGTTAACTTATCTAGCATGGCACTAGAGAACACACTTAATTTTAAATGTGCTTATAGTTTTATTAGAGCCAATGGCTTTTTCCATGCTTAAGGCTAAGCATATGTTTATGTACTCCACCAAGACAAAAGCTTCCAAGTCTGTTGTTAGAATGCAAAGCGAAGCTTTTTATCCCAAACCACATTCTCTTGCATGTAATCAGGGTTGCTGCTGCCACCATAGTTTCCAATTCATTCCAGGACACACTCAGCATTTATGAGGGCACAGATGGTGCTCTCTTTGGTTTCTAAAGAACATGCCTAAATATTAAAACAAACTTGGCTTTCTGTCTCCTATCCTGTTCTTACTCTCTGTATTGCCACCATAAAAATAACTGTAACTTTTGATCTAACCTGGAACCCTTTTCTAATTTACACATAAAATTTGGCAATAGGACTATCAAGTACAGTCAGCCCACTCAAAACCAGATATGCAGAAATCCAGCACATTAGTCACAAGCGATCAAGAGCAGAAACAAAACAATCAAAAGGACAAAAATTGGTAACAATTTTTTCAGTAACAAATCACATGATCCCGACTGTATTTAATGGCTGCGTGTGTCTAGAACTGTAAGGTTATTCACCAGCTTAAGCAGCAATTATCAAACAAAGAGGCTGATTTGTGAGCCAAATAAAGAGCACTAGCATGATAGTATTTAAGTGAGCAAGACCTTTTCCAACACACTCAATGCCATGGTTTGCATTATGCTGAGAACTTGTAGGCAGCATAGGACATTTATTCCCAAATTTTGAAAAATATTTACTTGTTTCCAAGCATGCACACAGCAATGTACACAGAGACCAACAGAAAGACCAACTGCCACAATATTCCATAAAAAATGTCCTAAAGTAAGATAATCTCAGATTTGTCCAGCAGATCTTGACAAAATGTTCTTGAACATGCAGCTAACTGAGATGCAGGTGTACATGATGGTCAACAGGTCTTAGCCACCCTTCTTCACAGGCTTTCAGTCTCATGCAAAGCACACTGACACTGGAAAAATCACATGTCATGTGCATCAAAATATGAATGACCAAACTCAAATGGGGGTACAGCAGGAGGGAAGGGCTTGGAGAAAGATTAATCAGACTGCTTGGAAAAGAAGTTCCCAAGTAAGGACTATTTCACTACCTTGCTGGTAACATGAGGTTAGCAGCCAGTGCATGCTGCCAGGATCTGGGACAAGAAATGCGCACTAAAAGCAGTTGTCTTGACTTCAAAATAGCTCAGCAATTGCATGCATAGACTGGTAAAGAAAACACATGCAAACAAACATCAAGTCTAGAAAACTAGTCTTAGAACTACATTCAAATGCAAAAAAGCCAGAGATTATGCTAAATAATCAGTTATCTCCTACATTTGTTTTAAAAATAAGCAACAGCTAGTAATTTTGCAAGTAATGAACCTAGATATTGGCACTCCACTAAATATAATGAACTAGATAAATCTAAATTAGTATATGGTACAAAATCAAAATTACATTAAAAAATAATAAAAGTAAGCAAATAAAAACTCTGTAAATATAAATGATTCAGGAACAAACCACTGTAAAACATACATAAAACAATATTAGATATGAATGGCAAAGACGCTGTTCTGCAGCTGTCAAAACTGCTTTCTATAATCCATTCCCTTTGAGGCAATGGATTATGGGTCCTCCTATACCCCAGCCTCTCCCAAGGTAGCCCCTCCTGCTGTCTCGTCTTCTGAAACTCAGCCCTGCTCTGGTCCCAAACTTTGCAATATTTCCCGGTGTTTGAGTGGCTTCCAGGAAATTCAGGCTGTTCCCTTTTCTCGGTATCATGGGTTTATACGATGCATAACTTGGAAGTTACTGGTACATTCAATACTTTTAAAATTATGGCTTGAGAACAAGCTTCAAAATAGCAGCAACAGCAACCCTGGCCTTACCTGAAGGATCTTGTATTGTCATTTCCTTACGCTTCAGCATCAGCTTCTCCTTAACCCATGGGAACTCCTGTAAGGAATCCAAGAATGCATCAAAAGCTTTGGGTCCTCTGGTGGGGAGAATATCAAGGAGCATCATGGTTTTCCTCTGACTAGTGGTTTGGGCTTTTATTTCTTGAACATGACTGTCTGTGAGAATCCCTTCTTGGTAGAGATACTGAATAACGAGTCCATCCACCAGCACTTCTGTACAGAGCTCCAGGCGCAGGGAGCGTAAAAGCTGCTTGTCTCTGGCATCCATCTGGCAACCTAGAGTGTGCAAAAAGGAGTAAGGAAATGTGTGAAGATTAAAATACTTCAACCTTTAGCATCCAGAAGTGATATTTGAACATCCAAAAGTGATGTCTGACACCTGTCAACCTTTAGAGAAAACTCCAAACTCAGAATCACCAACTTGGCAAAACTAATGATCCCCATCATCTTCTTTCCACTCAGACTTCACTGTCTCCCGAAGTAAAATGATGCAATTTCTGGGAAATACTAGACAGGAATAGAACATTTGGCATTGCAAAGACCAGTCTTTTGCTGGAGCGAAACCCATGCCAAATAACCCTGCTATTAACTGGTTAAGGTCCATACTAAAGGCAGCTAGAGTACTTGCCAGTCCTTAAGAGACACTAACTCCCCAAAATTAAAGAGATGTCACACCTGACCACTGATACAATTACAAAAGCAGCAGCACAACTGGGAGATGCATCTCAGCCAGGCAGAAGCAGCAGCAGCTGGGACAGAATCAGCAGGTAGCTTTGACCTACACAATGCATTACAAGTTTAGGAGGGGTAGAAACGTACCTTACCTACCAGGTTGTTCTCACCCTTGAATCATCCTGGAAGACTGCTCTGGAACTCAGCTGTTCTGATGAGAAGAAACTTTCCTTGAATTTTCATCTCAAATTTATCCCCTTCTATTTATAGGCATTTGTTCTGCCAAAACTGTTCCTTAGCTTAAGTAGCTCTTTTTCCTCTCTTCTAATGTGTTCACAGGAAGTGATCAGATGCCCTCTGCCAGCTTCCATTTCACTTGACTAACACTCTTGACTAGACAAAAACTGAAAAAGATGCATTTTACAGCCACCCTACAAAAGAATAATCAGGGTCCAGTGAGACCAAGCAGGTCATCCAAGATAAGTCAGCAGTCCATGCCAGACCTTCGAACCGAATCAAAGTGTCTAGTCTAGTCCTTAATGACAAACATATCCCTGGGCCCATTCATGGCACTTGAAAAGGAAAATGACAAGACAACACAATTAAATACTTTCTCATGACTAAATAATGAAGTCAAAAAACGGCAGCAGGTGTTGAGTGTGATTACCAAGAGGGTTTCTCGTTATTAAACTAGACACTGCTGTTTGAACCGCTAGACCTTGCAGAAACTCTACCTCATTCAGCCTGAGAATACAAGGAAAGCCAGAATTTTCAAAGCTTTTGCAAAAACCTGATGAGGTCTTTTTACCATCAGAGGTGCCTACTGACTCCCAGGGCCCCATCAAAGATTACCTGGTTGGCCTGGTTGTTAAAATCCAGGAGGGTGACGAACAGAACATATTGGCATGTACATGGCACCATGGACAGAATGCAAGAACATAGTGCCATGAGAGAGAGACTGGAAAACCCTGTCTGTGACATCCTCTGACAAAGCTGCTTTCCAAAAATGCTTTCATCAAGTGCCAAAGGCACTGCTAGAAAGCATCTTCCTGAAGGACTCCATCTTTACCAGGTTACTCAGTACATTTCTCATCTACTGAAGTGAATTTCAAGGTGCTTACCTTCTGTTTAGGGATCATGTGGGAATCAAACACTGTTATGCCAGCCCATGTCCCTAAGAAATGCTAGTATGCCAAGCAGAGTTCAAACATCAAACTCCATCATGGACTGAGACAGTAGCGCAAGCAAGGAGACAGAAAAAGAGCAGACAAGAGAACTAGATTTTCCCACTTGATGCTAGGATGCTAATTTTGGACAGGTGAAGCTGAAGATTCTGGTCTCCAACACATAATACCTTTACACTACAGGAAGCAGTCTCTGGACTACAGCAAAATTCAGGTAGGAAATCCTACCACTTCTTCCTTCTAGGAGAGCATCCCTGAGCTCATGAAGCACTTGCAGAGTACAAGAAAAGCAACCAGCAGCACCTCTGAGGGTGTCACCTCAACCCAGGCAGAAAAGTGTTTCAGATACTACAAAATTTTTGTGTTTCACATTCTGAATGGGCCTCAAGAGGGCCCGGCCCATTCGGGAGCCTCCTCACAAAATGGATGAGGACTGTACAGAACTTGACAAGTTCCTCTTCTTCACGACCAAAGCAACCAACACTTTTCAAAAATAAAGCTCTTACAAACAAAGGTTTGCACCTTTGGGCACTGAGAAATGCCTATCAAGCCAGGAATCTGAAGCGGGAATTTCTGCTGAAAAAGGCCTTTGCCCTGCTGACTGCAGAGTGTGCACAACTGAGGGTTTAAAGTCCTGGTATTGGCTTGGTAAACTTCCAGGATGGGACATACTGATTTCTAAAGTCTTTTTAAAGATAAAGTATTTATCTATGTGTGTTTACTGTGAGAAGCAAATGTCTGAGTTAGGAACTAAGCAGCTGGATATGGAAATACATCAGGATTTTGATGTGTAACAGTGTTGGGACAGCGCTCAGTGCAACACAATTAACAAATTCATTTTAATCAATATATCGAGGGATTCAAAGTAAGCTCTGAATTAAATTTAGTCTAGTAATTTTTGCAGAAGATGAGAAATATGAGATGTCCATTTACGCAAAAGAACACGGTTCAAATGTTCCCCAGATACTTCTGAAAATGGATCTTTTCCATTACAAAGCCAAATTTTAAGGAATGCATCCCACGACCTGCTGAATGAGCACAGTCTTTGGCTCATCACCACACCAACACAAGCAGGTTCACATTTTTCTGGATCTGACACAGTAACTGTCCATAAATGGGGGTAAAACTTTTGATAAGAACCCCTTCTGATGTAAAAAGGCACATTCACTTAGGTTTTTTTGCAAGAAACATTTCACTGTTTTCCGGAACACCAACTACACTCACCTGCCTAACACATGAATGATTCTGGCTACTCAGAGCAAGCCTGCGGGTTAAAAATCTTACACACACACCCCATCCCTCCACAGAAGAAAAAAAAGAAAAAAGAAAAAAGAAAAAAAAAAAGCAGATC